>APFE030000678.1:30416-45173 GCA_000404065.3 Pinus taeda
CAATAAATTTCTCTGGAAAGTGCCATAATATCAAGCTATCGATGGGAGAATATGTATTGACTAGCCCAATGCTTTCCATTCCAATGGGAGGTGTTGATGTTGTACTAGCAGACTGACATCTACAATCCTTATGTATAATAATTTTTAATTCTCAAGAACATTTCATGAAATTTTCTATGGAAGGAAAGGAAGCTGAATTAAGGGGTATTGCAAGGAAACCGGGAAAGAAAATCAACTCTTATGGTATGACAAAGCTTCTGAAAATGGAACAAAGGGGTGTAATTGCACAATTATGTTCACTAGATGTTTCCACATTGGAATCATCTATTTATCCAGATCTCCAAAAAGTCTTGGACAATCATTCCAAAGTATTTGAGACTCCCAAAGGTCTCCCACCTATTCATGATCTTGATAATTCTATTCATTTGATTTCAGGAATTTTTCCTCCAAACATCAGGCCATACAGATATCCCTATGGCCAAAAGAGTGAAATTGAAAGGATGGTTGCAGAAATGCTAGAGGCTGGTATAATTCAACCGAGTCAATGTTCTTTCTCTACTCTAGTAATATTAGTGCACAAGAAGGATGGATCATGGCACATGTGTCTGGATTATAGGGAGCTCAACAATCTCACTATTAAAGATAAGTTTCCCATTGCTGTCATTGATGAATTACTGGATGAATTGCATGGATTAATTTACTTCACCAAGTTGGATCTTTGTTCAGGATATCATCAAATCAGAATGAAGATTGAAGACATTCCGAAAACAACATTTAGAACTCATGAGGGTCTTTATGAATTTTTGGTCGTGCCTTTTGGCCTTACCAATGCACCATCAACATTTCAAGGTTTAATGAATTCTATTTTCAAATCATTCCTTAGAAAATTTGTGTTAGTATTTTTTGATGATATACTAATCCACAATAAGTCTTGGAAGGATCATGTTGAACATGTTGATAGGGTGCTACAACTATTGGAGGAGAAATAATTATATGCAGAAAGATTCAAATGTTTCTTTGGAGTACAAGAGGTGGAATGTATAGGTGATATTGTATCTCATGAAGGAGTTAAGGTAGATGCTAGTAAAACTAAGGCCATCAAGGAATGGAAAATCCCCACATCCATAAAGCATCTGCAAGGATTTCTCCGGTTGACAGGTTATTATTGCAATTTTGTTAAGAATTATGGGAGAATAGCGGCACCTCTAACAACATTATTGAAGAAAGATGCATTTTCATGGACTCCAGAAGCAACAAAGGCCTTCAAACATCTTAAAGAGGGCAATGTACCAAGGCACAGTCTTAGCTTACCCAGACTCACAAAATCCTTTATTGTGAATATGTGCTTCAGGAAATGGAATTGGTGCTATTCTAATGCAAGATGAAAGACCCATTGCTTTTGAAAGTCGTCCAATCAAGGGAAAGTTTTTACACAAAGCTATTTATGAGAAGGAAATGTTGGCAATACTCCATGCACTTAAGAAATGGCGACCCTACCTAATGGGAAGACACTTCAAGGGAAAAACAGATCATGATAGCCTTAAATACATTTTAGAACAAAGATTATCCTCTGAAGAGCAACGAAAGTGGGTCAAAAAGATGTTGGGCTATCACTTTGAAATCATCTACAAAAAAGGGAAGCAATATGTGGTGGCAGATGCACTCTCAAGAAAGGAGGAGGATGTGGAAGAATTGTTGTGCGACATTTTTATTATCCAACCAGATTGGATAAATGAAGCAAGGGAGCAATGGAAGAATGGCGAAGAAGTATGGGCACTTATTCGAAAGTTACAACAAGATTCCAGTAGGTCTGATACATTTATCTTGCAAAATGATTCTTTATGGTACAAAGATCACTTATACCTCTATAAGAATTGCCAACTAAAACAAAATATTCTTATGGAATTGCTACTTCTCCCTTAGGAGGGCATTCAGGATTTTTCAAAACTTACGACAGGGTTAAGAAGGAATTTTTTTGGGATGACCTTAAATCAGATATTCAAAAATTTGTGGCAGAATGTTTGGTTTGCCAACAAAATAAAGTTGAAACAATTAAGACACCAGGTCTATTACAACCTTTATCCATTCCAAGCCAACATTAGGACGAGGTTTCAATGGATTTTATGAAAGGTTTACCCAAGTCTGATTGAAAGAGTGTCATCATGGTGGTAGTTGATAGACTTACCAAGTATGCACACTTTTGTGCATTATCACATCCATTTAAAGTGAGTATAGTTTCTACTGCAATTATGGAAACAATTCAAAAGCTACATGGAAACCCAAAGATTATTGTAAGTGACAGAGATCCCATTTTCACTAGAAATTTTTGGACATAATTATATTTTCTTGTCTTGGTACTCAGTTAGCTCATAGCTCATCTTATCATCCTCAATCTGATGGGCAAAGTTAGATAGTAAACAAATGTTTGGAAGGATATCTTCGTTGCTTTGTATTTGATAAACAGACAAAATGGGTCAAATGGTTTCCTCTGGCTGAATGGTGCTATAATGCTTACTTCCATATAGCAAGAAAAATGACCCCATTTATGGCACTTTATGGATATCATCCACCATCGATCACATCATATTTATGAGAAAATTATAAGGTTCAAGAAGTGGAACATCACATCGAACATCAAAAACAAATCCTCCAACTCTTAAAGGATAACCTCATGTTGGCACAAAATAGAATGAAACAACAGGCATATCAACATCATAGCAAAAGAAGTTTTGATGTAGGTGATTGGGTATTCGTATGAGTACAACCATATAAGAAAATGTCCCTCAAGCAAGCTAAGAAGGATAATAAATTGTCACCAAAGTGTTATGGTCTGTATAAGGTGTTGCAAAATATTGGTACTATGGCATACAAATTGGAGCTTCTTGCAGCTGCTCGATTGTACCCAGTTTTCCATGTTTCATGTTTAGAGAAGGCTACAGGCAACAAGCTCCTAGTTCAAACAATATTGCCAAAACTTGATGAGGAAGGAAATATTATATTGGAACCGGAATCAGTCACAGAAACAGGAACTCGACAGCTATGAAATCGATCAATTTCGGAGTATCTTATCAAGTGGAAGAACTTATCCATTGAAGATTCCACATGGGAGGATGAGAATTTTATATAGAAGCATCTAGAACTACTCAAGCGTTGAGGACAACACATTTTTGAAGGAGAGGGGCATGTTGGGTCCCTATAATACTAGTGATTACCCCATTACTATTGTAATTGTATCCCTTATTAATATTTTTGCGCCCCTATTATCCCCATATTCTCATTATTGTGCCCCATAGAATCCCTCTATTGTTATTTTTGTGGCTTTATATTATTATTGTTAGGTCGGCTGGGTTATAGTGTGACTCCTTAGACTCCTATATATAGAAAGGAGGTTTTGTCATTTGAATCATCCAAGAATTGTTCATTTATGTAATGTAAAGGAGGTTGCCCCCTCGAAGAGGTTGAATTCTAAGGTGTTGATCTATCTTTTCTATCCATAACAAGATAAGACTTAGGCAAATCTATAAAAAAATACATACATTCAAGTTTATAGTATAATTCATCACTAATACAAATAAAAATAACAAACATAACCATTTATTGACAAAACACTTAGTAAACATACTTGAGAAATTTCAAATAAATACAATTTCAAATGCAATGGAATATGGAATTTAAACACATACATTAACCAACAAACATTGACAAAACAATTCTCCCTGGTATATTCAATTTTAAAAAATGCACAAAATACAAATTTAAATAAGAAAATGTACAATTTTTAATTTTTAAATATTAAACACAAAATAGAAATTCAAATAGAAAAACTCATATTTTACAATTCAAAATAAGGAAACACACATCACACAATTTCAAGCCAATACAAAAACAAGGACTCAAATATGAAAATACAACATTAAATAAGAAAACACAACTCAAATATGAAAATACAACATTAAATAAGAAAACACACAATATAACGGTATCTATATATATATATACTATATTATATATACACTCCCATTTAATTATATAAATATTAAATAATACAATAATACAATACAAAAAGCTTTAAAAATCAAAGAAAACCAAAAAAGAAAAATAAGGATAGATTGTTAATTGGAGAGATATTTACTGTTTCCAGTGCATTGTGGAAGTTTGTATAATTTCTATTTGTGTAAAATATTTTAAATATTTTTAAATGTAAGTATGTTTTTGGTTAAATGCAATTGTGATAAGTGTTATAATACAAATGGATTAGCATCGAAGTCTAATATGACATGCTTCAAATATAAATGATGTAAAGTGAATGTATTTTAAAAAATGTATTGTCACGTGTATGAGTTTAAAGGAAAGCAATCAACACAATCAAAAATAGCTACAATACTCAATGAAGAATGGAGCCCCATCATGCTTGAGCACTTGGAATAAGTTTAACCCTTTCCATAAAAAATAAATTTACTAATAATTGTGGTCATAATTCTCCTACAATATTTAAGAAAAGAAGAGAAAATATATAACTACACCAATATTTATTTTGGGCAAAATCCTTTCCACAAAACTAAAAGAAGTAATCTTTCCTATAAATATATCTACATGCAATATCACATAAGTATTGAAAACCTATATTTTAAATAAGTTATAATGGAAATGATCAATTTCTTTTTTATATAAAAATAATAATAATTTCTATCACATATTTAAATGATAAAAACAAATACTAATTTACCTTTTAAATGTCTATTTTTAATAAAATATAACAAAAATGATCGATTTAATTTTATATAAAATAATGAATCACATATTTAAATAATAAAAGCAATTACGAATTTACTTTCCGGCACACTTTTTCTAAAGATATACGTAAAACATTGATTTATAAGTCATTTCTAGAAACAAGTCTTTATTACCAATTTACTTTCTGCTCACTCTTTCCAAAGATATACGTAAAACGTTGATTTATAACTCATTTCTAGAAACAAGTCTTTATTACTGATTTACTTTCGTGCACACCTTTTCTAAATATATACGTAAAACATTGATTTATAAGTCATTTCTAGAAGCAAGTCTTTATAAAAATCCATGGATACAAATATCATTGCATTGAATGCTATTAGGTTGACCCTTTGTAATATTGCGGCATGATACGTTAGAAATAATTTCGAACCTTTTACCATATAGATAAACTACAATGTTCGGCAATTTCACGCAACTTTCTACATAGACTTTTAATTAGGTTCAACTTTTATCTTTTCTCATGGATTACTTATAAGAAAAATTTATTACTTATAAGAAAAATAAGAAAAATTTATATGTGGTGACAACATATTTCCCTTACATGGCATAACATTGAATCATTCTTGTGGAATTCTTTTTATGTTGTCGTCTTCCATAGTTAAGTCGTTGCATTTAAGCATATGGTAAAATTTTATTTCGTGTTGTCTCAACAACAATTGCATACTTGGTATATCTTTTGTGTTTTATTTTTTTAATTATTTCACCACCCAATTTGAGATTGCGTTAAAACGAATCTATTCCAATTTGTCATAGCTACTTTTACTTACAAGCTATTGTAATCATATGTATATTTTGGTGTCGTCTTCACAATTAGTTTTTGGCAGCTTTAGATGCATCATTTATTTTCTTCTTTGAGTTTATTTTTTATTATTGAGTTGCTTTCCTTACAGCTCTACGCTCTTTCTTCAAAATAGAAATAAATTATTATTATCATTATATGATTACATGTTTAACTTTTCAATTTAAAAAAAAAAAACCGCTTTTGCATGTCTTCCATGATGGTATTTATTTTATTTTTTAGTTATTTAAAATAGTTCGGAGAATAGAAATTTTTGGTAAAATATCCTTAACTTAGGTTTCATGAAAATTTTACAATACATAAAATGGTTATAGATTTAGCACTTTGGTTATGCATGATGGAAAATCGAAACCTAAGAAAAACAAAGGAAAAGAGGTATCCTAGTCAAAGAAAAAGAGGTATCTTAGTATGTGTTACTTGTTGGTACCAACTTTAATTCTCATTGTGTTTGAAATAACCTCAAGGAAGAGGGTTTTTTAGTAAAATATCGTTGAATTAGTTTCCATTAACTTAATATCTTTTGGAATATTGTACATTCTCACACCTTTTTTTTCTGAATTTACCTTCAAACATGGTATTGCAACATTGGATTATTTGTAGTTCTTACTTGTCTATATTTATTTATTGCAACCATTATTTGACATTTATGTGCCAATTTTTTTGTTTAGGTTACATTTATTTCTTATCATTAGTTGCCAATGACTAGATATTTGAGAAGACATTCTATAGAAAGAGTTCGGGAATTAATTCACTTAAAATACTATAACTCTAAATGCAAAGAGTTCTAGCATGATTGACAATGTGAAAATAGTTGAAAATAATTAATATTATTTTGTATTAATGGAGAAATGGTTACACAAGTTGTAATGTATCTCCTTAGTTTAGGATTTTTTCCTAGAGTTTAGCAGTTTGGTTGCAACTTCCTATTGTACTTAATGATGTAATCTTTCATTCATGAATAGTAGAGTGAACGGAGAGAGTTCTCTTTGTTTGAGTGCAGTCTCCAGGTGCAGTACTCACCTGTGAGTTGTAACTCCTTTTCTAATTCAAGTCTGATTTTTATCTTGGTATCGGAACACAGAGTAGGGACAACCTAGATTTTTTTTTCTTCTCTTTAGGGATGCATCCTTGTACATAACTATAGTGGCGGTGGAGTATACAAAATATTTGTAGGATCAGGTGGATTGTAGTAACACCTGTAACACAGGTCTCAGATGATTGATCATATCTGAGCATAAGAAAGGGTTGGCGGGGTTTTGACGGGAAGAGTCCCGCCCTTTTTGAGTGGAACAAAGGGTTGGCGCGGGTTTTTAAGGAATAGTCGCGCCACTTGGCATGGTTTTGAGAGGGAGAGTCGCACCGACGCACCAGAAAATGCTATTGGCGTGGAAAATCAAGCCTTAAGCGTGCCAATTGCATGCCTCACATCGATTTTATTTCTGGCGCGGCACTGTCGAGAAGCACCAGCCGTTTCTGGCATTCACTGTTGAGAAGCGCCAGCCTCTTTCTCTTTGGAAGCCTTGCCTGGTGATGGTACGTTGAAGCTTCAGATCTGCTCGGTGGCAGTAGATTGGATTTTCCCAATGGTGGCGCATTGGAGTTCCTGATCTGTTCTGTGGTAGCAGATCAAACCTGCCCAGTGGTGGCACATTAGAGTTCCTGATCTGTACGGTGGCAACAGATCGGACTTGCCTAGTGGTGGCGCATTGGAGTTCCTGATTTATTCGGTGGTAGCAGATCGGACTTGCCCGGTGGTGGTAGACTGGAGTTCCTGATTTGTTCTGTGGTAGCAGATCGGACTTGCCCGGTGGTGGCTCATTGAAGGTACAAATTTTTTTCAGCAAAACAGAGGTTAGGATCTGGTATATAGTGTTTTTTTTTGTGACCTAAAAGTGTTCAGTTGGATAGACTTATTCACTAGAGGATTAGAAATTTTATCAGTCCAATATGAATAATAGTATATAATCGTACCTCAACGAGTCTAGCAAACTCGATGGATCGAAATTCAAGACGCAAACTTTACTTGAAAGCATGAATGCGCGGTCGATTGTTATAGGAAATGAGTTGAGACTAGGATCAACTACACAAGAGAAAGATTGGGATAAAAGGGAGACAAAAGCCAAGGTCATATTGAAGATGTCTCTCAAGGACGATGTTATCCCACATATTAGAGACTGTAAATTGGCCACTGACATTTGGACAACGCTCGAAAACCTATACCAAACACAGAATACAAACTGCGTCGTGTCACTCAAAGGCAAGCTATTTACATTGAAGATGGAGGAGAATGAGTCTGTTGTTGGATTCATTGCTAGAGTTAAAGATCTGAAGGAAAGATTGGGAGATATCGGAGAGAAAGTTTCCGATTCAGATCTGGTCATGATCACATTGAACAGAATGACTAATGAATACCAGGTGTACATCTGAGGGCTGTCAGCAAGGGAGAAAGCCCCTGCGTTTGAAGAGCTGACAGGGATTCTGCTACAGGAAGAAGAGAGATGACAAAATTTGAAATCAAAGAGCAATGACCTTGCTCTGGCAAAAAGGAGACATTATAGAGGGAATCAGCATCAGCAACCGCAGCAGCAGCAGCAGAAAGGAGCCAACACATTTTAGAAGAGACTGCTTAAAGGTATAACCGCTAATAATTTTCCCATCAAGGAATGCTTTTACTGTGGAAAACCCGGTCACCAGATTAAAGATTGTTATAAGAGGCAGGTAGATGAAGGAAGAAACAAACAGAGATAACATAAGAGTTACTTTGTTGAGGAAGAAGAAGACCATAGCCACGAACTTAGACTATTTATAGTCGATTGTGCTCTTTCAGCTTCAAAGGGAGATGAGGACGGCATATTTTATGTCGACTCTGGTGCATTCTTACATATGACTGGTAAGAAGGACTAGTTTGAATTTCTTGAAGAAACTTCATGTGGGCCAAAAATCTATTTAGGAGATGATATTGGATATGAGACAAAAGGATATGTTGACATTCCTATCAAGTTACCTAGCGGGGACATTAGACATCTTAAAAATGTATTGTATGTTGTAGGAATTAAGAAAAATTTGGTCTCTGTCTCAATGATTACTGATCAAGACATGCAAGTTCAATTCTTTAAGACTAACTATGCCATTAAGGATAGCCAAATTGAAATAGTTGCAACAGGAGTGCATGTGGGGAACCTGTACAGACTAGATGTGAAGAGTATGCCACAATAAGAAATGGTTGCACCTAGATAGATAGTCGAAGATCTCTGGCATCAGAGATTTCATCATCTTAATCTACAAGACCTCATCTTACTTTAGAGAAAAGGTATGGCTGATGGACTCCCTGTTCTCCATAATGTTAAGCTGGATTGTGATGGATGTGCATTAGGGAAAATGCATAGAGAAGAGTTCCCTTGACAGGTCAATAGAAAGGAAAGAGATATTTTAGAACTGGTGCATACAGACATCTGCGGACCTATGCAAACTAGGTCATTAGGAGGAGCATATTACTTTCTTTTATTTACAGATGATTGCCCTAGATTTTTAAGGATATACTTTCTAAGTAAAAAGAGTCAAGCCTTTCAGTATTTTAAAGAGTTTAAATCCATGGTAGAAAACCAGACAGGTAAAAGGATAAAAATTCTCCTCTCAGATGAAGGGGGAGAATACAGGTTGGGAGAGTTCGTGAATTTCTGCAAGCATCATGGGATTGTGCAATAGTTTAGAGTGCCCCACACTCAACAACATAATGGAGTGCCAGAACAGAAGAATAGAACTCTTGTGGAGTGCGCAAGGAGCATGCTTCAAAGTAAGGGTCTATCAAATGGTCTTTGGGCAGAAGCTATTAACACTGCTATGTATTTAAAGAATAGGAGTCCTACTAGATGTTTAGGCTTCAAAACCCCTTTTGAAGCATTGTCTAGATTCAAACTAGCAGTAAGTCACTTAAGAATATTTGGGTCAAAAGCTTATGCTCATATACCTAAAGCAGATAGGAACAAGTTAGATCCCAAATCCCTGAAATGTATATTTGTTGGATATGGCACTGAGCTCAAGGCATATAAGTTATATAATTCTGTGACTCACAAGGTTTTTCCAACCAGAGATGTCATATTTCATGAATAGGTTGAAGATGGAAAGGAGGATTCTAATAGTGATTGCCACATTCCATTGCTAATAAAAGAAAACAGTGACGAAGATGAAGAGCAGGAGCAGAAACAACAAGAAGAAGTAACAGATAATGTCATCAATGATGATGCAAGCCCAGAAAATGTTGAAATAGACACAGTTGAGGTAAGTCCCCTACCAAGGAGATCAAGTAGGAAGACTCGATTATCTTCTAGATTGAAAGGCTATGCACTAATGTCAAAGAGTGTAAACATTGTAGAACCTTCAAATTATGAGGATGCAAGTAAATCTTATGCATGGAGGGCTGCAATGTATGAGGAAATAGAATCCATAAATAGAAACCATACTTGGGATTTGGTTGAATTGTCTGAATGTAAAACCCCCATAGGATGTAAATGGTTGTATAAATCAAAAATAAATGCAGATGGGAGTATAGAGAAACTTAAAGCTAGACTGGTAGCAAAGGGTTACTCACAGGAAGAGGGAATAGATTTCGATGACACCTTTGCTCCTGTAGCCAAATTAAACACCATTAGAATGCTAATTTTCTTAGCAACAAAAAATAAATGGCAGCTACACCAACTAGATGTTAAGTCTGCATTTCTAAATGGTGACTTGAAAGAAGAAATTTATTTAGTACAGCCTAAAGGTTTTGTGAAAAAGGGACAGGAAAATCTTGTGTGTAAATTGAAAGAGGCACTTTATGGTTTAAAATAGGCACCCAGGTCGTGGTATGAGAAAATTGATTCATTTTTTGTACAACATGGCTTTCATAGGAGCTTGAATGATCCAAATCTATATACCAAGATTAATAAACAGAGGCAAATTATTTTTGATTTCTTTGTATGTAGATGATATGATCATAATAGGGAATGCTAACAATCTGATCAAAGAAATCAAACAACAAATGTCACAAGTGTTTGAGATGAAAGATCTCGGAAACCTTCATTATTGCTTGGGATTGGAGGTATGGAAAGATTCTGGACAAACTTTTCTTACTCAAGGGAAGTATGTCGGAAACTTGATGGAAAGGTTCAGAATGGAGTAGTGCAGATCAATAGCAACACTATTACAGCAGAATTTAAAGTTGAGCAGTGACAATGGTACTAAAGAGGTGGATGCCACTATGTACAGACAACTAGTTGGCAGTTTGATATATCTGACTACAACTAGACCAGATTGGGCATATTCAGTTAGTGTGTTGAGCTAGTTCATGTCAAAACCACTCAAATGTCACTGGGTTGCAGCAAAAAGTGTGTTGAGGTATCTTAGTGGTTCTAGTAATTATGCCATTTTGTACACTGACACTTCTGATGTTATTCTAGTAGGTTTCTTAGATTCCGATTGGGCAAGTAACTTGGATGATCGAAGATCTATCACAGGTTACGCATTCAGCATTGGATCTGGGGTCATAGCATGGAACAACAAAAAGCAGAGCACTGTAGCTCTATCTCCATGTGAAGCTGAGTACCAAGCATTGTGTACAACCACATGTGAAGCTATCTGGTTGAGAAGACTTCTCAATGATGCAGGAGAAGAGCAGAAAGAATCAACTATTCACAAAACTAAGAACCAGAGTACCATCAAGCTTGCATAAATCGAGTCTTTCATAAAACTACCAAGCACATCGATACTCAATTTCATTTTGTTCGAGAGAAACTACAGTCAAAAGAAATATGTGTTGAATATTGTAAAACTTGTGATAACATGGCTGATATTTTTACTAAGCCTCTTGAGCGTGTAAAGTTTGAACTGTTTAGAGGGATGTTAGGAGTTCAGGATAATCCTTTCTCCATTAAGGGTGGGAGTTGAAAATAATTAATATTATTTTGTATTAATGGAGAAATGGTTACACAAGTTGTATCGTATCTCCTTAGTTTAGGATTGGTTCCTAGAGTTTAGGAGTTTGGTTGCAACTTCCTGTTGTACTTAATGATGTAATCTTTCATTCATGAATACTAGAGTGAACGAAGAGCGTTCTCTTTGTTTGAGTGCAGTCTCCAGGTGCAGTACTTCCCTGTGAGCTATAACTCCTTTCTCAATTCAAGTCTGATTTCTATCTAAAGTCAAGTTTGAACTTTAAAATTTGTTGGAAAGAAATTGGAGGGTGGACAAACTTTAATTGATTAAATATAAAAAACAATTATATACATGATTTCCTACCTCGTATTAGAGGTGGGATACAAGGATATCTGGAAATTTTAAATAGAAAAACCATTATTTTGAGGTGGAGAGCTCAGACGCCATTGATAATGTCAAGGAAAGTATTTGATTTGAGGGCATACATCTTCATGAGCATAGAGAGAGAAAATAATATATCTTGTTGTGTTTGGCGAGTTCAGGTAATTTTCCAAAATATAAACTCATCAAGTTTTAAAACCTTTCAATTGTAACCTCAAAAGTCACAACTTTAGCCAACATTCATTTAAGAGATTAAATGTCAAACAAGAAATCTAGTATATATATTCACATTCTTAGATATCAGGCTGATGGGTTTGTAATGAAGCCAATAGAGAAAAAAAAAAAATTATGAATGGATTATACACATGGTTAAGAAACCATGCACATGAATCAAATATTTAAGAGTTTAATTTTTAAGCCCTTATATCTTCACATAATAACAAGACACTAATGAACCAAGCACAAATTGAGAAGAAAAAGACATGGGAAGGAAAGAAGAATATATGTCATTCATTCTGAAAGACAAATCAAGCTATCATAATTTTTCATACTTCCCAAAATTATCTATAAGATAATACTAATTTTTATAAATTCTCATACTTGCACGAGATAAGACTAGTTATTTTTGTTTTTTTAAATTAGTGATAAATACAAAGAAAAAGATACAAAAATGGTTTATGATGAAAATAAATTCACTTTTAGTCGATAGGATTTATTTTCACATGGGGATTTAATTTCAATATTTATTGCTCATTTTTCCTCTACTGCAAGAACTAATTCTATCTCAATACCTTGTATTTTTTATGCATCGTATATTATTTAACAATCTAAACTGGAAATGAATTAGCAATCTAAATGGGGAATGAACAAAGGGTTGAATTCGTAGAATAATGAATGAGGAGAAATGTCATTGACATATATATATCATGCATCTCTCCTAAACATGGCACTTTAGCCATTTCTAAATGGATTTAAGTCCCTCCTTCCTCAATAAATCGTCCTCCTCCTCTGTATACATGTCTGTAACTCTAGCCTAACCAATTTATGGCCATGCAAAGAATTACTGGATTTTTGCATGATATCTCATAGATTTTTGTTTTTTCATGTTTTGCAACCTTATGGGGAAAACAAAGGGATGTGTCACCATAATCTTGTGGATGACATCCATCATAGTAAGTCATATATTTATATATAATAATTTAAGCTTTTCTCGACCCATGTGAAACAAATCTTTCGAATTTAATGCAAATCTACCTTATATATATTAATAACAATAACAATAATCTAATTTGAATGCCATGGTCAAGCCTGGACACCAAATTGATATATGATACAACCTTGTTTACATGAGAAAGAACCTACCTTCACATGGCAATTTGATAGCTAGCAACTATGAAGGTGTACAAACTCCCCCTCTATATTTAAACATGTGGTCTTAAATGAGGAAGCACATGCTCTTAACAATTAAGCATGCTCAATCTATAAACCTTCCCTTTTGATAGAAATATTTCAATTATGTAAGTTAGAAATATGACTACCCAAATACTATACAGCAACTACAAGGATCACAAGGTTTCAAGTTAAATATGTAACCCCCTTGAGATGGTTTTAGAATCACCCCAAGGGCCTAAAAGATATTTTTTCCATGAGCATGGGAAAAATAACCTTTTGGAAGTGTCATCTTGTATTCCATTTTAATTTGATATCATTTTCATTTTCATATTAAAGGTAATTATCATGTATTATAACCATGCATATATGTATTTTGGATATTGTTGTTCAAAATATGAAACATTTGATAAATACTCCTTTATTTTATGTTACATAATTATTGGAAGGACCTAAGAAACAACTATATGAATGTTAAATTATATTATTTCAATAATTTATCTTTTTCTTTTACAAGCTAAGCAAAGCCTAAGATGGAGTCAACTCTAAAGTTGAATGGAAGAACAATTTGACCGCTAATGGTGTTCTACTAGTAGAATTGTATCACACTCGAAACATTGCTTTGCTATTTCAATTTATCTTTTATTTTAAGTATATAGTAACTTAATGAGAGGGAAAAGCTAAATTGAATACGGTGTATGTACCATTTAACAAATTATATTTGTGAGAGTGTGATATTTCATGTTGAATTTATTTTTTTGTTTTTCATTAGACATATGAAGAATAAGTATGTCTTTTATTTTTCTTTATTGAATTTATTTAGCATTGTGTATGCACTATTTTACAAATTAGATTAGATAAAATGCAATTATACATTAAAATGACATAATTCTGTTATCTCTTTTAATTGGACATATGAAAAATAATTAGGTCTTTCATTTTTATTATTATTATTTATTAATTGAAACAAATAGTTACTTTAATATAGTTCATGTTTCATTTCATAAATTATATTTCTTATAAAGCATATGTTTTACTCTAGACAAAATGTTCCCATACATTAAAATTTCATAATTATTGTTATATAAGTATACATATTTTATTAGATACCAAGAATAATTATACATGGTAGATGCCTATTTACATGAAATTGCATATGATACTTTTGCATTGGGTATGTTGAGATACTGTAAACACATTCTGTCAAGTGATTGATAGTAAGTATAGTGAATAACATTTTTCTATTAAAATGACTTATACGAATTTAATTGGAAAACTATGTAATGCTAGGGATGATGATTAAAATAAGGGATTGATTGGTAATATTTGTCTTCTAATGTAAAGATATAGAAAGGGTGAGATCACCATATTCTTTCCATAAAAAAAACTTTAGTTAATTTATTCATGAAAATTTTTGATTGAATTAGTATTTTCTTATAAAATAAAATAGTGAATGATTCATTTTTATTTATTTGAAATGT
>APFE030000678.1:45618-83358 GCA_000404065.3 Pinus taeda
AATTTTATTAAGTTAATATTTTAAATTATGAATGATGTTAATGGATATTTTTGTAAAATATATTAATTTATAAGCATTAATGGAAATAAATTATGATAAATTTATGCATTAATCACATTATTATTGTTGTAGCAATAAAATTTATTAAAAGTAATTACTAATTATGGTTTTTTTGTTTTTTCAAATGTTATGTTATAAATTTTTTTATGATTTTTCGTAAATATTCCAATTATCTTATTAATTTTTAAAATTGGCAATGAAAAAAACAAAAAATCTTAAAAAATATATGAAAAAGATATTTATATATCATTTACAAAAATAGGCTGAAAAAAAATTATATATCCTTTATATTTAGAATTTTTTTTGCATTTACCAACTAAAGATGAATAAGTTAATTGGACCATTTACAGCAACCCATAAACATTTAACATTTAAATAAAATAAAATAAAATGTAATTAGTAATTATCTTTAATAAATATTACTGCGACAACAATAACAATATGATTAATGCAAAAAAATAACATAATTTATTTCCACTAACGTTAATACATTAATATATTTTTCAAGATTTTATGTTATCAAAATGTTTATTTTTTGTTGTAAATGTTCCAATTAACTTATTAATGTTTAAATGGGAAATGAAAAAAAAATAATTATTTTTATTATTTTTATCATGGACTTTTAGTTAAATTTATATACATTTTAGTAATTATAGAAAGGTAGAAACATATTTTAACAAAATATATTCTTAAAAACAATGAGGAAAAAAATACAAATCTTGAATTTGAAGTGAAATTCAGTATAATAAATAAACAATAAAATATAATACAATAAAAAGATAAGATTTATGAAAATCTATATAAAATACATACATTCAAGTTTGTAATATAATTCATCGCTAATACAAACATAATGATTTTTTTGACAAAACACTTAGTAAACATACTTGAGCAATTTCAAATAAATATAATTTCAAATGAAATGGAATATAAAATTTAACACATACGAATGACAACGCAATTCTCCCTTGCATATGCAATCTCAAAATACACACAAAATACAAATCTAAGAAAGAAAATATACCATTTTAAATGTTTAAATATTAAGCAGAAAATACAAATTCAAATAGAAAAACTCATATTTTACAATTCCAAATAGGGAAACACACATACAACTTTAAGAAAAAGAAAGCACACAATATACAGATTAAAATCTACATTATGTATACACATTCAAATTCATAATTCAATATAAAAGACACATGATTAAAATTTCAAATTACATACACATATTCATAAATAAACATTTATACTTCACATATATATGTGATTTCAAACAAGAAAACATACATTTGCACTAACCACACACGCAATTTAAAATGAACAAATAAACATGGTATAATTTCAATTTAAAATATCAACATAAATACATAAAAGGTTTTCAAAATCACAAACATATATATATAATTTCAAATAAGTTAATATATAAGAAGCTAATTTCAAGTCAATAAAAAAACACTCAAATATGCTTATGCAACTTTAAGAAAAAGTAAGCGCACAATATACAAATTAAAATCTATGTTATGTATACACATTCAAATTCATAATTCAATACAACAAACACATGATTAAAATTTCAAATTACATACACATATTCATAAATAAGCATTTATACTTCACATATATATGCTATTTCAAACAAGCAAACATACATTTGCACTAACCACACACACAATTTAAAATGAACAAATCAAGATGGTACAATTTCAATTAAAAATATCAACACAAATACATAAAATTTTCAAAATCACAAACATATATATACAAGTTCAAATAAGTTAAAATATAAGAAGCTAATATATATATATATATATATATATATATATATATATTAGATAGATATAGATATAGATATATACACACACTCTAATTTAACTATTATTTTAGATATATAAAATATAAAATATAATACAATACAAAAAGCTTATTAAATAAAAGACCACAAAAAAAAAACAATATCGATGGTTTGGTAATTAGAAAGATATTTAATGTTTTCCTAGTGCACTGTGAATGATTGTATAATTTGTATTTGTATAAAATATTTTAAATGTTTTTAAATGTAAGTGTGTTTTGGGTTAAAAGCAATTGTGATAAACCTTATAATATAAATGGATGGGCATTGAAGTGTAAGATGACATTCTTAAAATATAAATGTTGTAATGTAAATGTATCTTAAAAAAAGGTATTGTGACATGTATGAGTTTAAAGGAAAGTAATAAACACACAAAAAAAGTAACTACACTACTCAATGAAGAATGGGGCCCCATCCTCCTTGAGAACTCAGAAGAAGTTTAACCCCTTCCATAAAAATTACTTTATTAATAATTGTGTGCGTATTTTTTCACACGTATGTGAACTCATGAATATTTTTCTTTTTTGAAACTTCACCACATATTATTAATCTCAACGTTGTGTTTAGGTAGTCAGTATATCTAATTACAATCTATTGGCATAACCCATCGACTTCTCCAATGCATTGTTAATTAGAAAAATAGCCCACAATTATGTTTGCTAATGAATGCTTCCATAGGGGATTAATGATATTATTTAATAGGTAAAGCAATTTTTAATGGGAATGGTATGCCATAGTATTAACGGTACTTACTTATATTTTGTGGTGCCTCTAAAAAATTATGAGGCACACCTCTAGATAAATTTTTATTATTGATGCAACATGAAAATTGTCTGATGAGAGCTTCAACCAATTTTTATCCTACGGGTTTGATAAACCACAAAGGGATTAAGGTAACCACCTTACCAGGTCGTTGTAGAAAGTACTCATTTGGCTCCTTTCTACAGTCTCTGATGGCTCTACAACCCTCCTTTCCTAGTTGTTTCTTACATGTAGAAGAGGTGCATAAGTCCATTGATATCAATTTCTCTCAGCACTTCAGTCTTACACGAAATCAAACCACTCATGAAACCCTTAGCTTCCCACTGGCTCAAGTAAGTTCCCTATTTTATTTCTTTTGTTAATCGACTCCCTTTTAGTTTATTTTCTAAGATACCTACTACTGTTAGACTAGCCCTAATAGGAAGGTTGCTCCTACAGGTGAGGAAGACATTAACCAGGGTGTTCAACTCCTTAGCATTACCTAGAAAAGTTGGTTTCTCATCTCAAGGTTGGCCTTCAAGTCACTTTTGTTTCTATGATTTTCCTTCCTCAGAGGACCTTCGTTAGAACAACTGATTTGGGGAAAACCTTCATGATTTGGATCCCACTCCTGCAAGCATGGTGTTTTCCTATTTGAGTTATGTTGGAATTTTTTTTACGACCAACATTCATTGGTGAGATGTCAGAGGGTAGGCTCTGAGCTTTTTCTCAGTCTGATCACACTCAGGATTTTAGCTTTACTAAATTGTTGCTACATTCAAGCTATACATTTTGAGTGGATACTATGTTAATAATGTTACGATGGTTGCACCTTTTTTATATGTAAAAGATACTTAGATATTGTTAACTTAATGACCGTGATTTAGTCTATGGCTCTTTATGTAGAAAGGAAAATATCACATTATGTTTGAGTTTTGTCCTTCATTGTTTCTACAAAAAGGAGGTTCATGCTATAAGGGCCACTCAGACCCCTCCCAGGTTGAGTCGAATCCTTTTGGGTAGAAGCCTAGTGTTATCTGAGTAAACGTTCCCATTCAATGGGTCCAGTCACTTGTGGCTGTAAAATTTCTTGGTTATACAGGTTGTATTTATTAAATATTACTAATTCATCTTTGCACACAGAGTTTTGTGTTTTATCTGGGCCCATGAACTCAATTTGTTTTCGACTATGGAATTCTATTTATTACTTCAATCGGAGGATTGTTAATGTTATAATTTTCCCATTTTTGTATATGTAATGAATGTGTTACTCATATGATTTAATGCGCCTAGTCCTAAATTAATGTATAATGTTCTCTTATGGGTATGATATCTTTTTCTATCAAGTTGTGTTGACCCAAACCCCTCTACTTTTACTAGGGCTTGCAATTTTGTGGGTTATCTAGTTACCCAGCTTCCTTGCATGTATTGGGTTGGGAAGGGAATGAAATTTTCCAAGTCCTATTGACTAACATGATGCTACTAATTTAATTGTATTGATTCAATGGTCTTGAGAAGACATTTTATTGATGTTCCTATGACTTGTCCATTTTTGTGTGAAAGGATTTTGTTAATTACACATAGTTTAGGCATTGTTAAACCCTTCTTAAGTTACATAAATGCACAATTTCTCCTTTACATATTATTGATTGTTCCATAAGGGAATATATCAAAATTACTACTTATTTTCGTGTTCTTTTCCCTACAATATCAAATTGTGCAATTCTTATTCTTACACAAGAACAATGATCTTTTTTTATATTAAGAGATAGTCCAAATATTTACACATGTAATATGCCTCTTTTTTTCGTATTTAAGAAACAGAAACATCCCGTCTATTTTGTTCTTTTGTATTTTCATTTAAAAGAAACTATAAATATTGTCATGAGATATTACTGCACAACTCTTTCCTATATAGGGATTTACTATTCTAATTATGTCCTCAATAGAAATATATAATATTGGATTGTTTTATTTTATCTTAAGAAATGATATGTACTATTTTTTCTTTCACTTTCTTAATGAGAGTTGCAAATCTGTAAAAAAAGAAACACAACAAATATAGTGATGTAAATGCATTAACTATACCAACCAAAAAAAGGAAGTCTCTCCTCCCAACCACAAGACCTGCAATGACACCTAGTCTTCCCCAAGATTCCACTCGTCTACATAGTATAGGTTTAAATATGAATTTATCTAGTCTCTAAACCTCAAGACCCTGGGTCCAGTTTAGAGTGACAACTTGCAAGGATTCTTCAAGGGATCCACTGGCCCAAGTCTAGCTGAGGAACTCCTCAGAAAAATAGTGTTCTTATTTCCTACAGAGCGTAGTATGTCAGGTTTGTAATTCCTCTTCCTTCTTCCTCTCATTCCTCTCACTCTATTATTTTTCCAAAAACCAAAAGAAAACGACTACATTCCTTAGAACTACCATTGTTCTGAAAGGGGAAAGAGATGCAACTACGCTAAATGTCTACAGAGTTTTATTTATTCAGTTATATATATATATTATATTATATAACTTTTATTTTAATATTTAAGAACTTGACTAAGTTTGAGTCACTAGATTTATTTTGTCTTCCACTTAGATTGTAAACAGTTTCGGGAGTTCATAAAAAATTAAATAATGTTAAAGTTATAATTTATTCATGAAAATCTTACGTGTGTCACATCTTTCATCCCTCGAATGAAACACCATCCTCGATGTTTATTTCAAAATTTTTAATCAAGTTTGGATATGCTTCTCGCATGAATTCTTTATCTTCCCAAGTAGCTTCATCCGAGATGAAGTGCTTCTATTGAAATTTAACCTAGGTGATAACTCACCTCGATAGCGTTGTTTCTCTCTGCTCTAGCATTTGCAGAGGTTCTACCAATAGTTTTCCATCCAATTTGACCTGCACCAAAAGGTTTATAGTATCATTATCAATCATATCTACAATGTTTATTTCATAATTTAATTCAATATATAAGTTACCTACATATCATGCCAACTAATCACATGCCTAGAATTATAAACATATTTCTTTAATAATGATACATAGAACACATCATGAATCCTGATGTGGGTGGGTAGTGCTAGTCGGTAAGCTACCAGTCCAATTATTTCTAGAATTTGGAAGGGCCCACACTATCTGGGTGTCAATTTAGCAGATCTACCCCACTTTAGTGTGCTTATTTTAGCCTTAATCCATAAAAAAACATGGTCTCCCACCTGAAACTCTTGGTAGGTCCTCTTTTCTGCATAAATCCTTTGCCTATCTTGGGAATCCTTTAGGTTTTAATGTACCTTTCTAACTGTCTACTCTATTTCAGTGAGAATGTTGGGTCCTAATACCAACTTATATTTGGGATTGTTCTAACTACTAGGCACTCTACATTTTGTCTGGTGTAATACTTTGAAGGGGCTCATTCTCAGAGATTCATGGTAACCATTATTCTAAGCAAACTCAACTAAGTGGATAAACTCTTCCCACTTCATTTGTTGCTACATTATGTACATCCTTAACATATCCTCCAACACTTGATTCAACCATTCTCACTGTCCATCGATTTGGGGACGATATGCAGTGCTAAACTAGATTTGAGTCCCCAATCTTGTGAAGAGAGCTTTCCAAAAAGCAGAGGTAAATTTTACATCCCAGTAAGAAATTAGCACTCTTGGTATACCATGTGGTCAAAATATCTCTTTCATAAAAATATCAACAATTTCAATGGTTTTATATGTTGACTTCACAGGTATAAAGTGAGTTATCTTACATAGCTTATCCACCACTACCATGATGGAGTCATTCAATTTTTTGGTTTTAGGAAATCCTGTTATAAAATCTAGTGTAATAGTGTCCCATTTCCATTCTGGAATGGCAAGGGGATGGAGCAACCTAGCAGGGTGTTGGTGTTCCACCTTAACCTATTGGAATTCCAAGAATTTTGCAAAATTTTCAGTGATATCTCTCCTCATTCCATGCCAAAAGAAATTCTTTTCAATTGCAGAAAATAGTTTCTAGTATCCAGGGTGGGAAACATACGGGCTCCTCTGAAACTTATTTAACATAAATTGCTTGACATAAATTTAGTTAGGAACATATATTCTTCCCTTAAAGGTTAGAAATCCTTCATTATTCAAACCATAATGAGATTTCCTTCCTAATTTTTGTGCTTGATTAGCTTGCTGCCATAAAATATTATACTCAGGGTCATTGTGGGTAGCCTCTTCTACTTTCGCTAAGAATTTTGATTCCACCCGACTGTACTGGAATTCATATATGCAATATAATTTCCTACTCAGTGCGTCATCCACTCTATTCTCCTTTCCTTTAATATGTTTAATATCAAAGTCAAATTCACTTAATAAAGAAGTTGAGCTAGCCTGAAAAAATATTAGATGCAGTTGGGTAAAGAAATTCGTTAAAATACTGTGATCTATAATTAAAAAAAAATTATTACCCAACACATAATGTTTCCATACCTTCAAGGCATGCACTACAACAATTTAGTATAATGTTGCTCATGGTCCTTCAATTTATGGGATTCATAGGCTCTGGCATTCCCATCCTGCATCCATAGCCCCTCGACACCTTTTTGGCATGTATTTCTGCAAACAATGAACTCTTTTTTAGGGTCCCCTACTTTTAAAATAGGGGCTTGTTGGGTTGTTTTATATTCTTTCCATGACTAACCTAAATAGTGAATCGAGGGGTTAGAGGGGGGCGAGTAGCCCCCGTGTACGGGGTCCGGGGTAACGCCCCGGGAAAATATTTTTTTGGACCCTATATTAGGTTGGGCGAACCTACCTATGGTTTTTGGTCCATGGTTTTGGACGCAATGGTTTTTCGGTCCATGGTATTGGATGCTTCAGCATGTATAAATGTGTATTGTAACATTGAAAGGAATAATGAAAAATCAAGCTGGTAGTCCCGGTTTTGGGATCTAGGGAAAAATCTCTATGCATATGTGCTTTATGTGTTATGCTCTCACATTATTTATTTCCTATGTTTTAGAATTCGTATGCAAGTAATTTTTGTATGGGGTTAAAACCTACATTTGGTATTAGAGTTTTTTTGGCTTCAAGGGGATGCCATTGTTGCTGAGGGGTTTCTCTCGGGCCTGTGGTAGAACCTATTTAGTGGGGGATCTGTGAGATCGATTTTGGTGGTGAAAGAAAATGGCGAGTAGTGGAAAGATATAGATTGAGAAGTTCAATGGTCATAGTTTTGGGCTGTGGAAACTCAAGATGGAGGATCTGTTGGTGGATAAAGATCAGTGGATCACGGTAGATCTGAGTACTAAACCAACGGGAGTGACTGATGAAGAAGGGAAGAAGTTGGATCGGAAGGAAAAGAGAACAATACGATTGTGTGTCTCAAATTTAGTATTGTTGAATGTATCAGGGGAAGCTACGACAAAGGATTTGTGGGAAAAGTTAGGGGCTTTGTACTAGTCTAAGTCTCTGGTGAATAAACTGTTCCTACAAAAAAAACTGTATAGCCTGACGATGAAAGATGGAGACTCAGTGATAGAGCATCTGAATGCATTTAATATTGTGGTAAGTCAGTTATCATCTTTTGATATTAAAATTTCAGATGAAGATAAGTGCATTAGTTTGTTGTGTTCTCTACCACATTCGTGGGATAGTCTGGTTATTGCAATAGGTAGCAATGCAACTGCTTTGTAGTTTGATGAAATAGTCTCAGCCTTGCCGATGGAGGAGATGAGACGGAAAAATATGGAGAGCCAGAATGGTGATGTCTTGTTTATACGAGGACAGTCCCATAATAGAAGCAAAAATAAGTCATCGAGTGGGAGATCTAAATCTAGAGGGAGATACAAATCTCCAGGAAAACCTGTAAAGGTGGTGTGCTGGAAATGTGGAAAGGAAGGGCACTTCAAAAGGGGATGTAAATCTAAAGCTCTTGATAAGGGAAATGGATCTGATGATGCTCCTTATGTAGAGGTGAAAACCACCTCAGATAAAGGTGGGTATGTGTACTTGGCTTCTTCAAGAACACATGTAGATCATGAGGCATGGTTGATTGACTCAGGTGCATCCTTTCACTTCACTTCACATAGAGAGTGGTTCTACGAGTATGAGAAATACGATGGTGGTGATGTCTTCTTGGGGGATGACAGGAAGGCTAGAATCGTTGTTCGTGGAAAAGTAAAGTTGAAGTTGCAAGGTGGAATGGTTAGAACACTTCCGGGTGTTCTGCATATTCCTGCATCGGCTAGAAATTTAATTTTTGTAAGCAAGTTGGATGATGTAGGCGTAAAGACAATGTTCGAGAAAGATACCTACAAGATGGTTCGGGGAGCACTGGTATTGATGCAAGGAGTTCGGATTGGAACTCTGTACAAGCTGCAAGGTAGCACTGTTGTTGATGGGTGCAATAGTTCTATGGTTCCTGAAAAATGGAGCAGAAAATCTAGTGGTCTCTAGAGAGAAGCCCACACTGTGGCATCAAAGGCTTGGACATATTAGAGAGAAGGGCCTTCGAATACTTCATAGTAAATGTATGGTAGAAGGTATGTGTAATAGCTCTCTGGATTTTGATTTCTGTGAAAATTGTGTATATGGGAAGCAGAATTGGGTATGTTTCCCCTCTGGTGTTAAGAGGGTGAAACAAATATTAGAGCTTGTGCACAGTGATGTGTTTGGACCTGTGAAGGTTCCATCACAAGGTAAGTCTGTGTACTACGTATCATTTATAGATGACTTCTCAAGGAATACATGGATATATTTCCTTAAGAAGAAATCTAAAGTCTTTGACAGGTTTAAAGAATTTAACGCTCTGGTGGAAAATCAGACAAAGAAGAAGATAAAGGTGCTGAGGATAGATAATGGTGGAGAGTTTTGCGGCAAGGAATTTGAAGAATTCTATAAGAAGTATGGTATATCATGGAAAAAGACTACTCCATATACACCTCAGCAAAATGGAGTTGCAGAAATATTGAACAAGACATTGATGGAAAGGGAAAGAAGCATGCTCAGTGGTGCTAGGTTAGGTCAGGAATTCTAGGCAGAGGTGGTGGATATTGCATGTTACCTGGTCAACAAATCACCTTCATCAACGTTGCAGGATAAGACTCCACAATAATTATGGAATGGTAAGAAACCCTCTCTTTCACATCTGAGGGTATTTGGATGTGATGCATATGTACATGTTCTAAAGGAGAAACGAACCACATTGGATAATAAATCTGAAAAGTGCATATTTATTGGGTATAAGGATGGTTTAAAGGGTCATAAGCTTTGGAACCCAGTCACACGGAAGGTTATGTATAGCTGAGATGTGGTGTTCAAAGAGGTAAAAGATGTTATTAAACATGAAGTACAACCAAAGGAAGCTGAGAAGATAGAGTTTGAGCTAAAGGAGGAAGAATCAGACTCTATAGCAGAGGAGATATCAGAAGATGAAGAGCCACAAACTCCGACTATGAGAAGATCAGTTCGAGAAAGAAGGAAGCTGGAAATGTATAGTTCATCTGCTTTTTGTTCAAATTTTGCTTTGTTTGTTACTGATGATGATCCCAGAACTATGAAGGAAGCAGTGGATTTAGAGGATGGAAAACTCTAGAAAGAGGAATGGTTGATGAAATGGCATCTTCACACAAAAATGAGGCTTGGGATCTGGTGGAGTTGCCGACCGGAAGGAAACCCATTGGCAACAAATGGGTGTTTTAAAAGAAGACAAATGCAGAAGGGAAGGTGGAGAAATACAAAGCCTGGTTGGTAGCAAAAGGTTATTCATAGGTGTCGGGAATTGATTTTGGTGATATTTTTTCTCCTGTTGCCAAGGTAACTTCTATTAGATTACTTTTATCTGTTGCCGCTACTTTTGATTTTGAGGTAGAACAGATGGATGTGAAGACAACATTTCTTCACGGGGATTTGGAAGAGGAAATCTACATGAAGAAACCTGAAGGCTTTGCGGTGAAGGGTAAGAAAGACCTAGTATGCAAGTTAAAGAAATCTCTGCATGGGTTAAAACAGTGACCAAGGATGTGGTATTAGAAATTTGATACATTTATATCGGGACTTGGCTTCACTAGAAGAAAAGTAGATCACTGTGTGTATTTTAAATTAATTGGTGACCGTGTTATGTATCTGGTCTTATATGTGGATGATAAGTTACTAGTTGGAAATGACAAAGAAATTGTCCAGGATTTGAAGACCCAATTGTCCTCCAAATTTGACATGAAAGACCTTGGTGCTGCAAATTATATTTTGGGCATGGAAATTAAAAGAGATCGGGCAAAGAGGAAGCTCTGGTTAAACCTGAGCAAGTATGTCAAGACAATACTCCAGAGGTTTAATATGCAGGATAGTAAATCGGTGAAGGTTCCTATTCCTGTAGGTGTGAGGTTATCTGCTGAACAGTGTCCCAAGACAAAAGAAGAGGAAGAGGACATGTCTTCTGTTCCATATGCAAGTGCAGTCAGTAGCCTGATGTATGCAATGGTCTGTACTAGACTAGACATTGCACATGCAGTGGGAGTATTGAGCAGGTTTATGTCAAAACCAGGGAAGGAGCACTAGACAACAATGAAGTGGGCTTTTAGGTATTTGCGTGGCACTAGTGATTATGGTTTTTGCTACCAAGGAAGACTGGGATTGGACAAAGTGTTGGATATCCATGGCTTTGTTGATGCAGACTCAGCTGGAGATCTGGATTAGAGAAGATCTACAAGTGGGTATGTGTTTAACCTATTTGGAGGTGTAGTCAGTTCGATGTGTAAGAAACAATCTATAGTGGCATTATCAACTACAGAGGCAGAATACATGGAAGCCTCTCATGCAAGCAAGGAAGTAGTTTGGTTGCAGAGATTGTGTTCAAGTATGGGGTTGGTACAGGGAGCTATAAGGATAGACTGTGACAGCCAAAGTGCAATTTTCTTGGCAAAGAACCCTACTTACCATTCAAAGGCAAAGCACATTGATGTTCAATATCACTTTGTGAGGGATATGATAGAAGAAAAAAAGGTGTTGCTGGTAAAGGTGGACACTTTGAAGAACACTACAAATGCATTGACAAAATCTATGAGCTCTGAGAAGTTCTCTTGGTGTAGAGAAACAATGGGTGTTTCAGGGTTGGAAAAATGACTAAGCTCTTCTGTGGCCCCTGTGGAAAGAAAACAACAAGTAGGAGATTGTTGGGTTGTGTTATATTCTTTCCACGACTAACCTATGTAGTGAACCAGGGGGCTAGAGGGGGGGCAGAGCCCCCCCTTTGTTGCACCAATTATGCAGCCGGGGGGTCACAAGGGGGGCAACAATCCCCCCTGTCCAGGGGGTTTGAGTGGGGTGGGTAGCCCCCCTCTACGGGGTCTGGGGCAACACCCTAGGAAATTTTTTTTTGGACCCTATTAATTTGGAGTTCACCCAAAACCCTTAGGCTACATCTCCTTGACCTCTAGTCAACTCGACTAAGCTCTACGAGATTATGGAAAAGTCTTTTCTTTTACAAGATGATGGCACAACTCCACTATTTTACACAGAAACAATGGGTTTAGACACCATTTTATCCCCTGGCTCTGAAGATCTTGGCTTTCTGGCTCTAGGCTCTTTCTTTGGCTCTTGCTATTCGGCTTTAGCAACCTTGAGCTGTCTCTCTTGGCCTCTGCATGCCTCTGTGATCCACTTGACTTCCAATCGATCCTCAACAACCCTCCGGCATCCCTTTTGTAGCTTTGCTACCTATTAGTCACACTCTCAAGCTTTCTCAGCCCTTCAGTTCTCTGTGTTGCCTGCTTGTGCCTCTTAATTGTGCTCTCAGACTCAGCAACACTTTTGTCTCTATCATTGAATGACGTTTTAAGCCTATCGGCATTATTCAGTTTGTTTTCCCCTTCGGGTTTTCCTGCTCCCGTCCACTATCTACTCAAATCCCCGTCTAAGCATTTAACAATCATTTGTTAACATCTCTAGGGAAGGTGGCCACCTGTTTTCTAACGGAATGGGTCATTAGGCCTTTGAAATCTGCGAAATAGAAATTCTTATTTTACACAGAGAAATACATTCAAACATGAGAAAAATCTCCCAAAACATTGCTCGTTTGACTTCAAATATCCATAAATCAGCACTTTACTTCTATTGGGTCCACCTTTTAATTGTTGATCACATCTCCATTGTTGATCTAGGAGATCTAGATCCAACGGCTGAGGTTTATTTCGAGCGGCTCTTTCATATAGGGGTTAACCACTTGATAACGGTGGTTTTCTCTCTCCAGGCCTTGGACATGTGGCAGCCAATGCATGGGCTTTAGTGGAGCTCCACCAAAACCATTTACCAAACACGGCCCTCCCGGAATCCTACCTGTTTTCAAAAATACATTTAAAAATTGTAAAATCTCACAAGACAACCCATATCAAACTTGAGTAATATATATTTTCATTCACAAACCCTTTCGGGTCCAATTTGCATTGTATTAATGCTTCCCTACATGTTTCATTTAATAAAGAAAATACATGAAAATACATATAAATCTGTTGTTGACAGAACTCAAAATATTTTAAATCTAGTTCATATTGAAGTCAGGTTCGGCAATTGCTAATCTGATCATCGACGATCAGCATATCATATATCACATGAGCCCCCGGGTATGTCCATATCACGATCCACCGATGCCGACATCAATGATTGTGATATTGCTCAGCCCGGGGTCCTGCCTTTACCTCGTGGTATCGCCAATTGCGATCCACCGATATCAGCGATCACAATATCAGGGGTCCGGTCTCATCTTTATGTTATACCTACATGTGCTTTCCTCTGACCTGATTTTTTGGGGATCGACAATTGAGGGTGCTTCCCCTTTTCACTTAAATCTGCCTTTGACATCCTCTGATGCGATTTTCTTCATAAATCCTTTTAGGCCATTTTGAAAAGGACTTTGCCTCTTTTTCTAAGGCACATTTATTTCTACAATAACTTTTGCATCCTATGTCCAGTTTTTCCCATTCGAGTTGTAGTAGATTCAGAACGAGACGATCTCTGCAATGGGGCTAGTTCTAGGAAATTCCTTGGAATTTTCTTTTCCTTTGTTAGGAACAATTAGACTTAGGAGTCTATCCAAAATCCATTTTGGATCAATGTATTAGAGGGTATGCTCCAAGATTTTTCTCAACCTGATCACACTCAGAGTTTTGGCTTTAACGAATTGTTTATGCATTTAAGCTATGCATTTTGCGTGGTTTCTATCTTGAGAATGTTACGCTAGCTACAAATCTATCACTTGTAAAAGATACTTAGGTATCGTTTACTTAATTTCCATGATTTAGTCCATTCCTTTATCATTTAGTTAGAAATAAAAATATTGCATTATCTTTGAGTTTTGTCCTATAGGGTTTCTACAAAAAGGAGGTTCCTACTACAAGGGCCAATCGCACCCCTCCTAGGTCAAGCTGAACCCTTTTGGGTAGAAGCCTAGGGTTATCTGAGTAAACCATCCCATTCAATGGGTTGGGCCATTTGTGGCTGTTGAATTTCATGGTTATATAGGTTGTATTTATGAAATATTACTAATTCGTCTTTGAACAAACAATGTTACATTTTATTTGGGCCCGTGAACTCAATTTGTTTTTGACTATGGACTTCTATTTATTGTTTTAATTAGAGGATTGTAAATGTTATCATTTTTCCACTTTTTTGTATGTAATGAATGTGTTACTCATATGTTTTAATGTGGCTAGTATTATATGAATGCACAATGTTCTCTTATGAGTCTGATATCTTTTTCTGTCATGTTGTCATAACCCAAAGCCCATTATTTTTACTTGTACTTTCAATTTTATGGGTTATCTAGTTACCTCACTGCCTTGCATGTATTGGGTCATGAATGGAATAAAATTTTCCAAGTCATGTTCACTACCATGATGTTGCTTAATTTAATTGTATTGATATGTGATTTTTAACATATCAACATGTGGAGATGATTTAATTTTATTAATTTAATATGTCAAATGATTAATGATGTTAATGGATATATTTGTAAAATATATTAATTGATTAACATTAATGGAAGTAAATTATGATAAATTTATGCATTGATCATATTATTATTGCTGTAGCAGTAATATTTATTATAAATAATTATTAATTATGTTTTTTTATTATTATAAAATGTTATGTTATCAAAATGTTTATGATTTGTTGTAAATGTTTCCATTTAACTTATTATTTTTAAATGGAAAATAAAAAAAAAAAAAAAACAAAAACAAAATGTTAAAAATATGCTGAAAAAAAGTTATATGTCATTTATAAAAATATGCTGAAAAAACAAAGTTATATATGCTTTATATTTAGTTTTTTTTTTTTTAATTTACCATTTAAACATAAATAAGTTAATTTTTATTTTTTGGTTCGTCGGCTCCCTTTTAGTTTATTTTTTGAGCTACCTATTACTATTTTTTTCTTTCACTTTCTAAGTCAGAGTTGCAAATCTGTAAGAAAAAACACAACAAATACAGTGATGTAAACGCATTAAATATACCAAACAGAATGAGTGAGTCTCTGCTGCCAACCACGAGACCTGCGATGACATCCAATCTCCTCCTGAGCTTCCATTCATCCAAAAAGTATAGGTTTAAATCCTAACTTCTCTAGTCTCCAAACCTCAAGACCCCTAGTCTAGCTTAGAGTCCCAACTTGCAAGGATTCTTCAAGGGTTCCACTGGCCAAGTCTAGCTCAGGCACTCCTCAGAAACAATCATATTCCTCTCTCCTACATAGCATCTTGTGTTAGGTTTGGGTTTCCTCTTCCTTCTCCCTCTCATTCCTCTGGCTTTGTTCCTTTTCCAAAAACCAAAAAAAAAAAAATTACCTTCCTTGGAACTACCCTTTTTCTAAATGGGGAAAGATATTGAACTGCGCTAACTGTCTAGAGAGTTTTCTTTATTCAGTTATATATATAAATACATATATCTTTTCTTTTAATATTCAAGAACTTGACTAAGTTCGAGTCACTAAAATTATTTGGTTTTCCACATAGACTGTAATTAGTTCCAAGAGTTCATAAAAAAGTAAATAATGTTAAAGTTATAACATGGATTCATGAAAATGTTACGAGTGTCACATATTTCCCCCCTCGAATGAAACATCATCCTCGGTGTTTATTTCAAACTTTTTAATCAAGTTTGGATATGCTTGTAACATGAATTCTTTATCTCCCCTAGTAGCTTCATCCGAGCTGAAGTGCTTCCATTGCAATTTAACTTGGGTGATAACTCACCTCCGTAATGTTGTTTCGCTTTGTTCTAGAATTTGTAGAGGTTCTCAATAGTTCTCCATCTGATTCAACCTACACCATAAGCTTTATAGTATCATTATCAATCACATCTGCAATGTTTATTTCACAATTTAATTCCATATAAGTTACCTACATATCTTGCCAACTAATCACATTCCTATGGTTGTAAACATATTTATTTAATAAAGATACATCGAACACATTGTGAATCTTGATGGGGGTAGGTAATGATAGTTGATAATCTAACGGTCAAATTCTTTCCAGAATTTAGAAGGCCCCACAATATCTCGGTCCCAATTTATCACAACTGCCCCACCGCAGTGTTCTTATTTTAGGCTTAATCTGTAAAAAAACATGGTCTCCCACTTGAAACTCTCGGTCCCAATACCAACTTATCTTCAAGATTATTCCAATTGTGTAGGCACTATCCATTTTTTCCCATATAATACTTCGAAGGGGCTCATTCCTAGAGATTCATGGTAACCATTATTATAAGAAAACTCAACTAAGTGGATATACTCTTCCCACTTAGTTGGTTATTGCATTACATAGATTCTTAAAATATCCTCCAATACTTGATTCACCCATTTTGTTTTTCCATTGTTTTGGGGATGATATGCAATGCTAAAATAGATTTGAGTGCCCAATCCCATGTGAGCTTTCCAACAACCAGAGGTAAATTTTACATCCCAGTTAGAGATCACCACTCTTGATATACCATGTGGTTTAAATATCTCTTTCATAAAAATATCAACAATTTCAATGGTTTTATATGTGGACTTAACAGATATAATGTTATTTGTCTTACCTATCTTATCCACCACCACCATGATGGAGTCATTGAATTTTCTGCTTTTAGGCAATCCTATTATAAAATCTAGTGTAATAGTGTCCCATTTTGATTCCAGAATGGCAAGGGGATGGAGCAACCCAACAGGGTGTTGGTGTTCTACCTTAACTTGTTAGCATTCCAAGAATTTTGCAAAATATTTAGTGATATCTCTCCTCATTTCATACCAAAATAAATTCTTTTTAATTGCATAAAACAGTTCCTGATATCCGAGGTGGGTTGGATATGAGCTCTTGTGAAACTTATCTAATGTAAATTGCTTAACATAAATCTAGTTAGGAACATATATTCTTCCCTTAAAAACTAGAAGTCCCTCATTCTTCAAAGAATAATTATATTGTCTTCCTAATTTATGTGTTTGATTAGGTAGCTTCTTCTACTTTCTCTATTCTCCTTTCCTTTAATATGTTTAATATTGAAGTCAAATTTTCTTAAGAAAGAAGTCCACCTACCTTGGTGAGCATTTAGGTCCAGTTGAGTAAAGAAATTCATTAAACTATTCTGATCTATCACTAAAATTAAATTCTTACCCAAAAAATAATGTCACCATACCTTCAAGGCATGTAGTACAATAATTATTTCTAAATCATAGGCAGAATATCGCTGCTCATGGTCCTTCAATTTACGAGATTCATAGGATATGACTTTCCCATCCTGCATCAATACCCCCCCGACACCTTCTTCGCATGCATCTATGCAAACAATGAAATCTTTTTCAGGGTGCGCTACTTTTAAAATAGGGGCATAAGTCAATAACCACTTTAGAGGTTGAAAACTTTGTTGACATTCTATCATCCACTTGAAAAACTTTCCTCTATTTTGTAGGGAGGTAATCAAGTTAACAGTTTTAGGAAATCCTTCAAAAATTTGACGATAGTAACTAGCTAACACAATGAAGGTTCAGATATTGGAAACATTCCTAGGAACATGCCATTTCATGATGGTTTTGATCTTTTCTAGATAAACTACAATTCCTTCCACTAAAATGATATTTCCTAGATGCTATATTTGATTTTTGTAGAAGTTATACTGAATGTAGTTAGCATTTAGTTGGTTATCCTACAATGTTTGCAACACGATTCTCAAATGCTTCTCAAGGTCCTCCATGTTTTTGGAGTATATGAGTGTTGTAAATACAAATTTGTCCAAATAAGGATGGAATATACCATTCATCAAGCTCATAAATGCGGCAGGGGCATTGGTAAGCCCAAAGGGTAACACTACAAACTCATAGTGTATGTATCGAGTGATGAATGTTGTCTTATAGATATATACTTCCTTAATTTGTATTTAATGATATCACAATCTCAAGTCAATTTTTGAAAACACCTTGGCCCCTTTAACATGATCAAACAGATCATCAGTCGTTGGTACTCAATATTTATTCTTAATAGTCATCTTATTCAATTGTCTATATTCGATGCACAACTGCAATGTACCATCCTTTTTCTGTACAAATAATACATGGGCTCCCCAAGGTGACATGCATGGGCATATGTACCCCTTTTCAAGAATTTCTTGTAATTGCATTTTAAGTTCTGTTAAGTCAAGCATGCTCATACAATATGGTATTCTAGACACTCGGCTCGCACCCATAATTAACTCCATGGTGAAATCAATGTAACTTTTTGGCAGAAGCCCAAGTATTTCTTCTGGGAATACATCACCAAATTCCTGAATTAGTTGATTTCCAAGACTAGTTATTTTGTTCTTAGAATTTGTATAACCTACTTGAACTGCATAAATTTGGTAACCTTTTTTAATGCACTTCCCTAGATGATTAGCAGTGATAGGTCGTAGTTTAAAAACTCTCTTATGTCCCTGAATTTCTTATCTCTCACTGTTCTCCCCAAGGAAGCTCACAATTTTCTCTTTGCAGTCTATTATCAACCAATGTTTTTCTAACGAGTCCATTCCAACTAGTATATCATATGCACACAAAGGTAGAATATTCAAATAAGCTAAGATTTTATTTCCAGCTACCTCTAGGGAGAAATTCACCACCTTAGTAGCAACCCTTTTCTTGTCCCCAGAAGCTAGTTGCACCACCCAAGGGGTTTTAAATTTTATTTTTGATAAGTTGCATAATTATACCAGTTTTGGGCTAATGTAGTTGAAGCTTGCATCTGGATCAATTAAAATGGAAACCGAATATTTAGATAATTTACTTCCATTTCTATCATTGTAGCTTGATACTTATCCTTGCTATCATCTAAAGGTGCATTAATATATGGAATATTTTTGGATATGTCCCCTACTATGGAAGCTTTTTGAATGTTAGAAAATTGCTCGGTACGAGTACAAAGAGGAAATTTTTTGAAATAATCAGGTTCCCCGTAGCCCCAACATTGTAGAGGGGGTTATGGTTGTTGACTGGCTTTTGGTCAACTTGCCACTTATGATTGCTTATTTCAACCTTTTGCCCTATTCTCAACAAATCCCTCCCAAATACTTTTGTCTACATTTTCTGATTCATGCTTTTAACATCGGGGGATCTAGTCCCTCAAAATTTCTATGAGTTCCATTGACCTTTTCTATTTACCCCCCCTTGTTATCTTCCCCTTTTTGTTTCATTTATTGGTTACGAATTCAAGCCTTTCAAATGGATTCATCCATTATTTTTGGGTAGCCTAGCTCCAATTTTTCCTTCATAAAAATAGGGAAGTTGCTTATGAAGCATTGTACCTTAGCTTTTTCCTCGTAAATTTATGGAACGTACCTCAACAAGGTTGTAAATTTATGATAAAATCATCAATAGTCAATGGGCCGAGCCTTAAATCATGAAAATCTCTACCTCCTCATCATAGAATTTTTTAGTTAAATATTTGTCTTTGAAGTACTTATGAAATGCATTCCATGTGACCTCTTGATTATGAATTCCCCGAACAACTTTGACCTCCTCTCACAACAGGGTGGCCTTTCCCTGTAGTTGAAAAAATAGCCAACTAATCTTTCATATTATTATCATATTCTTTTTCTTTTCCAGAGAAAAAATTGTAATCTCTCATTATGAGGAAAAATTACATGTAGTAGATGTCTATTGGCATATGCCGTATCTAATGATCATATAGACCTTTGTACAATTATTAGCTGTAACAAAAATATGGCCTTGTCATTTCTACTAAAAGAGGACTTTGTCTCTTTTTCTAGTAGAAAATACACACACACACACACACACACACACACACACACACACACATATATATATATACACACATATTGTTATGGCTATGCATTTACTCAAAAAAAAAAACACAGAAAAAACTAATATAACTTAGGGTCTTTCCATCCTATAGTAATCCTGGTCTATATATGGCCTATGATGATATTGATAAGCCTCTAAGTCCTTCTTCCCAATGATTATCCACAAGTCTCAGGGAAGTAGCGAGCCCTCCTTGGAAAGAATGTCAACATATTCATTGTGTTCCCTATATATATGTTTACAAGAGACCATATTAAATCCTACTTTGATATTGAATACTTCATTCAAAATGTTTTGAAGAGATATAGCATGACAGTGATTTATTGAATTGAACCAATTGATGATTATTTTTGAGTCTCTGAAGATCTGTAAGGAGGTGCAATTATGTGCAAGTGCAAAGTGGAGAAAATATCTAAGAGTGATAAGTTCAGCATACTTATTGATTCCTTCCCTGAGTCCTAATTTGACTTTGTAGTAATGCTGATCCACGAAGTATAAATAGAAACCCCCCTCCACACTGCCTTGAAGTTGAGCAGCCCCGTCGAAGAAAGCCCACGACCGAGATTTTTCAATGCTACTCAGTCCAGCGATTTTACGGGTGTGTGAAGGTTCCTCATCGGGGATGTCATGGAAGACTGTCATTGCCTTCGCAATCAGCAGATGCCAAAAAATTGACTCATTCTAAAAAATAAGGTAGTTTTGAGCGAGCGATAAGGTCTAGCAGATAATTAGGGGAAAACATTGAGAGTTTTGCCTTTGCTGCACTATAATCCATTTGTTCCAAGCTTGAAAAATTATAGAACCCTACCATGCATTTCTCATTGAGCATTGTTGTGTTATAGCTTGCCAGAATTGAGTGGCAAAAGGGAAGAGAAAGAATAGGTGCTCATTTGTTTCAGTTGATTGTTTACAAAGCACACACTAGCTCGGCCTGAATGTGGATCTGTGCATAATCGCTTCTCCTGTGGGATTTTTGTTACTTAATACAAACCACATGAAGGGACGGGCCTGTGGGGGTGCTTTCAGTCTCCATAACTGCTGCCACCATTCAATAGTATGGATAGGCTTACAAAACTGTAGAAGATGGATATAGCCCTGCTCGGGACTGTATTTTCAGTGATCAGCTAGTGTCTATACTAAAACATTAGGGTCCTAATTGAGTGTTATATGTGCTTCAGACAGAGCCCCGAGGTATAAATCCCATGTGTGCTACGACTGTACAGGAATGTTTAGTTCTTGAGCAGATTTTCAACGACGACTAAAAATGGAGCTGAGCTCTTAATCGACAATCTGAGCGATTTTCCTGATATTCTAGTGATTAATATGTTGTAAGAGGTCTAGGGGCAGGAAGTATCTATTACCCCCACCTATCTAAGGATCAATGCCAAGTCACACAGAGGAATGATTGTTGCTTCACCATGCCAATCCAACTCTAATAAAAGGCATTGTTTGTACTATTGTTCCATATAATGGATATTCCCCCGTGAGGCTAGTTTTGATGATGGACCCAGTCCAAAATCTGTTGAAGACAAATGTATTTTTGGTATGTCACAATCGTCTAGAGGATTTTTGCAATGAAAAGAGATCAACTCATCTTGGCTGCTAGAGTATGAGAAAAATTAGATAGATCTTTTAACCCCCAACCCCCCCATTTCTTTGGCAAGGCAATGTTCTTCTGGCTTACCCAAGCAAATGTTTTACCTTCCTTATGGCCATTCCATAGATATCGGCAACATATCTGTTGTATATGGATGAGGATTCCCTGAGGGATCCTAGCAAGAGGCATCTAATATACCGGGGTGGCTTCTAGAATAGATTTAATTAGGACAAGTGTCCCTGCTCTAGAGAGTAATCTATGATTCCGAATTTTCAACCTCTTCTCTAGTTTTATCACTAACTAGATCCAGTCGGCAATCCGATAGCTGTGGGGTTTTATCTAGAAACCCAAGTATTTGAGGCCATCCAAGAGGTTGTGAGGAAGTTAATGAAAGTACATTTGGGCAGCTCTAACCTGTTGTGGAGTAGTATGGGTTAGAGTAATCATAGATTTTGTCTAATTTGCAGCCATTCCTATAGCTTTTTCAAAGAGGGAGAGAATCTCATGGAAGGAGGTTGAGTCCCTAATGCTGCCATCTAGGAAAATCAAGACATCATAAATAAAGAACAGGTGTGTGAGGTGGCAGAGTTCGTTCATTTTTAGGCCTTTTAGTGTGCCCTCCCTTTTTGCAAAGGCGATGAGCCTACTAAGACCTTCCATCACTAAAAGGAATAGTAGAGGTGACAGAGGACACCCTTGCCTCAGGCCTCATTCTGCATGAAAGAAATGGGATGCTAAGCCATTAATCAAAGTGCTAAAGGAGGTAGATTTTATGTAGTATACAATCTAGTTAGTGAAAACTATAGGGAATCCTAAGTGGATCAGGATCATCTTTATGAACAGCCAACTTACTTGGTCAAACGCCTTAGTGAGATCAATATAGAGAATTTTGATTTTCAGATTCTTAGATTTGATAGTGAATGGCTTCCTGGGTTGTGCCTATGGCTTCATGGATCTGCCTGTTATGGAGGAATGCAAATTTCTCAGGGGAGATGTGGTGGGATAGAATGGGATGAAGCAAATTTGCAAAGATCTTAGGAATGATTTTGTATTTTGTATTACAGAGTGCGATAGTACGGAAATCATTGAAAGATGTAGGGGAGTCCGATTTTGAGATGAGAGAAATGAAAGTGGAATTTATGGCTTCATACATTCTTCGAGATGTCTTGACTCTTCGACTACACTAAGAAGGTCATTCCTGATGATTTCAGGGAATGCTAGGTAAAATTCAATGGGCCAACCATCCGGCCTGTTATGCTCATATACCAATAGGTGTCATATTTCATGATTGACTTGATGAGCTCTGTAATATGTTCATACCTTTTTTTGGTTCCAAAGGTTTTCCATATTGTCAAAAAATCAAAAAATTTAAAAAAAATAAAGAGGGTATACACTAAAAGAAAAATAAAAGGGTAAAAAGAATAAAATGGTCAAAAAAGTGAAAGAAATGAACACCAAACAAAATAGACCAGGAAAGTGTGCAAGTCCAAGTGCCACTACTATTTCATTTTCTGTAATAAGCAATTGTGTGCAGCTTGTTAACTTTTGCCACAATTGATGAAGAGTCAAACAACTCAAACTTGGCTCATTCATATTTGAATTTCATGTTGTAGAATAGAGAATAAAATCTCACCAAGCATTGTAATATTGGCAGATAAGTAGATAGGTAGAGTAAATAAAAGGGAGCTTAATAGTTTAATCCGAGCCCTTGGATGTAATAAGTGTAGACTTAGGTAGGCTTGCCATGTAAAAGAAAAGGATGATTTGATAAGGGTTTTCCAGTCTAAGTGCACCCAAATAAAGAAGGAAAAATGTCAGGTTAAAGTAGGTAGGGTACGTAGATGGTGTTGCACAATGATACCTGTGATGAAAATGATTCTAAATGTGTTGATATTGACTTTTATTACAAAGTGTAAAGCATACATTACACTTAATGCAGTTCAATCAGGGCAAGATTAAATAACTAACTCCCATTCACATTTTCCCTAAACACTTCACTAATTTCCCCTAAGCATTAAAGTCTTTGAAATTCAAAGGGTCTCAGAGAATTTCTTTGACTTCTAGAGGGACTGGACCCTTAGTCCAATGATCTAAAAGCCTAAGTGCTCATAAATCATCCATAAATCATTCATTTCATTTCATAAAGTTTTCCTAATTAAAATCCTATTTTACTTAGGAATAGTGCGTCACCTAAAAAACCCCTTTTTTATCTCTTAGCCTAAGTTTGAATATATGCATAAAATGTTTTAACTTAGTGCTTTACTCTTCATAGTCATATTAACTATTACCATAGATAAAAATATAACTCCCGCACCATATAACCCTTTTCCCATATTATTTTAACTATATAAAAATCCCCAAACATTATATATACCACCCCCGACTGAATACAACAATAATCAATAGTTAAATGGGATTAACGAGTTTATCAGAAACACGTTAATAACCAAAGTTCCCTGCCACACATAAGGATTAATTAACCACCCAAGTTAATTAATAACTGTTACCCTGACTAATTGGAGTTCACCCGATATGATTTATTAACTCATTAATTCAGTCAGGCCCGCCGCAAATAAAACCCTGCCATCTCCAACACCCGTTAGCCATATGATCTACGCCTTTTCATCTGATGGTCAACGATCATATCATGACCCCCCTTACCACCGTGTTTTAACTCGCGGTCGCCTAGTGGTTGTCCACTGTACCCTTGCCACGCGTCGCCCGTTCCATATGCTCACTTTCCCCCAGCCCAATACCACTTGACCCCAAAAGAAGTGCAGGGTAAACTGCTTACCGCCCTTCGCGTATCGACAAAACGTCCCATCTTGCTTGCGTCATCTGTCCGATAAATCCAAAAAAACCTGCCAACCTTAGTTTTGTGAAATAAAGCAAACAAATGTCATTTTCGCTGTAGTATGTTGCGCCACCTGAAACCTTTATTAACCAATTCAAGCATGGTTTACCTCCCAAAAATAATTTTGGACTCACTCCACAGACCTCTTATGGTCAAATGAAACCTTTTTGACCTCCCCTACAAACCAATGCGTTCTTAACAATTTGTTTTGTTTTACAGGTGATAAGAACACATCCTTGGATAAACAGTCTTAGTACTAGTCATAAGACTTGTTTACTCCAAGATTGTTATCAAATCTATTCAAATGGAGGTGGAAGATAAAACATACATTTGAAAGACAGGCAAAGGAAATAGGAGATTAAACGATTTACTGTTGAAACAGACAGTAAAAACCTAAACTACACATTGAAGGTAAAAGGACACAGTAATGAACAGTCAAAGAGTATCAGGGTTAAAGTGTATCAGAGTCAAAGAGTATCAGATTGAAGACCAAGTCAAGTAAATTAGCTAGCATGAAGATAAACAGTAGGGAAGACAGTTACAAAACAAAACATACAAGTTCATGACAAAGTGAAGACAGATGAAAAACAGAGCGGTAAAAAGTAAAAGTAAAAAGTAAATAGTAAAAGTAAACATGAAGACATGGAGGGTTAAACAAAGATGAAAACACTTTCACCAGCTACAATGAAGTTTATCCAAAGTAAAAGTGAAAAACATTTGAAAGAAGTTTAAGATTAAAATATGAAATCAGGGCAAAAATGGTACATTCTTCAGAAATTTCCTGTTTAAGTCATAGTTTTGTAGGAACTGTTGTGGCTAGTCCAAGAAGTATTTTGAGAAACTAGAAGAGGTTTTGGTTTCTAACAGGCCTAGCTACAAAATGTTATCTCACCTTTTACACAGGTATTACCAAGGGGGAGATAAGTGCATGCCTTCACAGCGTATTTTTCAGTTTGTGCGAAGTCCTATTTTTGACATCTTTTTACAAAGAATATTGTGAACATCGGGAGATGAATTTTGGTAAACTGAGAGAGGTTTATCTCAGAAACATACCTATCTACAATAACCTCTTTCATTTTTTACATTTCTGTCTTGGATTGAGATATAAAAGTGAATCATTGGACCCGAAGTTTGCAAAATTTCTGGGGCAGAATGCACAAAGGAAGGATGCAGTTAGTGACTGGGATGCCTCATCATCAACTAAGAGTTGCTATCAAATTTGACTTTCTCTTCTTCATCACCATAAGTCCATAAATATAGTGCCAAATAGATTCATTAGTTTTGAATGTCCTTTATTTAAATTCTATTAATGTAAATAGTTGGAGATATTTGTGAAACTAATCTTGATATTTTTTCAAGATATTTCAGTTTACAAATAGTATAAATACTTCTTCATTTGAAGTGTTTTAGGTGGATTCATATACATTTATCTAATACTATTTTTTTGGAACAAAGTTTTGATTGGATCAAATTTTCGCATGGCTTTCCGGACAAAGAATTAATAAAGGGAATTTTTACAGATTTGTTGAAGCAAACACTGGATCAATAAGTCGTCTATACCTCATGTTTTAAAGTTTTCTTTGCTTATTATATCATCTCTATTTCACATCTGAATGATTAAAAAAAAAGAGTAATTCAGAATATGCTTTAGTGCACTTTGTTTTCAAAATTTATCATTTTCCATGTTTTCTTCTGAATTAGGATAAACAGAGAAATCTTGATTACTCCTGTTTTCTAGTTCATTCATTTTTATTATTTATTAAAGAATACTTAACTGCTCTTTAGTAGTAATCATTCAAGTTGCCTCTTTAAATAGGCTGAAGGATTCTTAATTGCCCTTCGTCCATTTTGAACCCATTCCATCTATCCCAAGTCTTTATTTGTTCCCTGTTTGACCACCTTGCTCTGTGAAACCATCTTTTGTTAAGAAACCAAGTCCAGTAAAGTCATCTTACTTGACTCCATTAGCCCAATGGCCTAAAATACTGAGTCTTACCCCTTTGCTAATAAATCTCACCACCCAAACTCAAACAAACACCTAAACTTCATGACTAGCCTAATATCTTTAAAAAACAAAGCTAAAAATTAGAGAGAGAACCCTCTCTGGATGCAGATTGGCTAGAATCTATATCTAAAAGACTGGTTTGTGGTTACCTCAGCCTCCTTTCCCCTTCTTACAACTTCTGGGAAAACCTGAGTGATAACATAGTGGTGACCATGTTGAGGATAGAACCTAGAATCTCTGGTTTCGTAGACTAGAATGATTTGTTTGTTACTATTGTCTACTTTCTAAACTAGATACGGAGCCTGAAGCTAGCAAGGTAGCCTTTGAAATGCTTTTACTTTGCAATTGCATAAGAAAATGAATGCTACTTTAGTCTATCTCTATTCTAACTTATAGATTGGACATTTGGTTTCAAATACTTCATCAATTCCTCTTGTCAAATAAGTCTTTAAGAAATTTTAAATCTCATATCTAAAGCCTCTTAAATAAATCATAGAAGTTGTTTTGAAAATTTATAAAAAGGAAACATAATCGTAAAATACTCAAAATTTGATTTCCTAGAGAACTAACTTTTTCTTCAAAATTGTTTTACATGCTTAGATCTGATCTATGATGGTGGACAAGGATCAGACACAAAAGGCTTAAAATCATCCACCTGGTGACTCCAAAATCAATTTCACTAGTAAGACTCCACTGGAGGAATGAACCTGAAAGAACTATGTAAAAAGATCAAGCTTTAACTTGGATTGTTATCCAAGACATTATGTTCTTTCTAAATTTATAGAGTTTTCCAATGTATATTGTATTTTACATAAGATTTTAGATTAACTTTTTTAATTATTTTCCTTTGAAAATTGTAAATATATATCATTCTTTTGAATCTTATGATAATCACTTTCCAATCAAGAAGCCTCAAATACTCAAGACTCCACTACTAAAAGAATCCAAACTTTTTGAGAACCTATGGTAACCCAATTTTAGCATTAATTGTCTTCAAGATGAATTTAACAAATCAACGGAGGTATGCTCCTTTGGACAGGTAAAAAATTCCAAGTTTTCCAAACCCTTTTCACAAATTTGATTGGTCAAAAAATCTTCCATTGTTTAAAGATGAAATAGGAGATGATGCTACTTTACATTTATTAAAATTTCATATGCACATTCGAAAGTTCAAAGTCAAATTCCATGAAGATTGTCTTATGAAAATATTTATGGTAACTTTAGAAGGAAAAGCTAGATATTGGTATGAAAATTTAGCAGCCTCTAGCATATGTTCTTTAAAGTAGTTTCATGTTACATTTCATGACAAATACAAGGAAATATTTTCATCTCTATTGCTAATTCAGGACTGTTGTGACAATTTTGAAAGTTTTATTCAATATCCGAAAAATTACTATGATGATGATGATCAATTCATGGATCATGAAATATTGGAGGTTTTAGAAGAAAAACCTTTTCAAAAAGTGGAAGCCTTGCTTGAATTATCTTCCCCTCAGAAAGAAAAAGATGGTGTATGTTCTTCAGAAACCCATGAAGTTTCCCCAGAGGAAACAATTCTTGTAGCATAACAAATTAATCAGAATAAAGAAGAAATTCAGTTCCCTGAAATTACTCAAATAGAAAACAACAATGAAAGCCAACAACAGTCTAGAAATATAGAGGTAGAGGCGATAAAGCTTAAAAATATTGGACCACAAGACCATCTTCAGCAAGTAGTGGTTTCTTCAGAAATTAAAGACCAGACAAATTTATTTGATGAAAACCATGTCACAAATTTTCTTTCCTTGCATGTAAATGAAACAAGACAACGTACTTTGATAGATCATGATCTTTCATCTAAAATTAATGAGAATTTGCAACTCCCTTACAAGCTTCTATATGACAAAGATAATGATAAGGATTTTCCTGTTGTGTATGATAAGGTTGAAGATCAAGAGAATTTAGAGCATTTGGTTACAGTAGAGAATAAGGAGGAGAAACAATTGGCCAATCACTTAAATGAAGCAGCAGTTTTGGAATGAGGTTTGTTTTCCTAGTACAAATCATCCATAAGATCTTATATGGCAAGATTACCATTATCCTTTGGTCAATATATTGCAGCCATTAGTACAAGAAGAGATTAAGAATCATGAGAAAATTTCTGCTAATATCAATTACCATAGATCAAAAGATAGATTTATAAAGCAATATGTGGAGGAGAGAGCTCCTGATCTAATGTGTGCATTTGATGACATTACTTCTTTTGATGATATGCCCAAATCCGATTAGTATGATGATAATTATGTTCTTTAAATCCAAACTAACTTTACAGAGCAATCAGAGGTTAGTTTTGGGAATAAGAAAATTTAGTTTCACCAACTTGAGAATAGTGATCAGCTTGTCCATATCAGCTATGAAAGTGAGGAAGAAAATGCAGAAAATTTGGAAATAAGTGAAGATTCTTTGCCTTTTTGTTTTGAATCATTTCAGTTTTTAAAGGAAATGTCGTATAAAATTTTTAAAGAAAATGAGGAGCAGCTTGTAGAAATCTATGAAGTTCCATTTGAACCTATATGTAATAAGTTGCAGTAATCCTTCCAAGTCCTTTATGATCCAATAGCTGATAGGTTGCACGATAAATGTAATCAGAATGTCTCTCCATTAACAAACTATGAGAGTCAAAATCAATATGATAATGGTTTCACCATACGGACATTACAATCAATAGAAATATCATCACAAAGATCAGTTGAAAACATGTAGGGTGATAACGGTAAAAGTGATATTTCAATTTCATGGCATGCAGGCCATACACAACAGATGTACAATTGTTTGAATTAGTTCAAGAATAATGTATATATGTTACAAGATCCTTTTGTATAGTTTCTAGATTCAACAAAGGAGATTGAGAATTTCCTTATCTTCTCAAATGTTAACAAAGCTATATTTGATTGCAAGATCTCAATTTAAACACCAAAAAGCACAAGAAACAAAGGTCACCAATGTATATGATGCTTGAGTGATTGCATTGGTTGCTTCATTTTCCCTAACCAGCAGTCAGAAAGCTGATTAGAGTTGTAGCACCTTTCTGTTTCAGGTTAGATCTCAAGTTGTGTAGGAAAAGGTTAAAAATATTTTTAATAAAATGACCAAGAATGAAGATTCCTACCAAGTTACAAGGAGCTCAAGTGGGATTCAAGTAGGAAGAATAAAGGTTTGGTGTTGATTGAATGGTAACTTGTTGGAGTTGAAGCCCGAAGAGAAGGCCCTAAGCTTCGGAAGTGTCATTGTCATACATATAATAAAGAAACCAACATAAGGAGATATCAGAGCACAATCAAACTCATTCAGAAGTTGATCTGACCTACTGTTCTTGACTTTTCACCAGGAAAAGCCATCCCCAAGTGGAGCTAGTGTTATGCTCCTATACCAATAGGTGTCATATTTCATGATTGACTTGATGAGCTCTGTAATATGTTCATACCTTTTTTTGGTTCCAAATATTTTCAATATTGTTAAAAAATTAAAAAAAAAAATAAAAAAAGTAAAGAGGGTATAGCCTAAAAGAAAAATCAAATGGTAAAAAGAATAGAATGGTGAAAAAAGTGAAAGAAATGAACCCCAAACAAAATAGACCAGGAAAGTGTGCAAGTCCAATTGCCACTACTATTTCATTTTCTGTAATAATCAATTGTGTGCAGCTTGTTAACTTTTGCCACAATTGATGAAGAGTCAAGCAGCTCAAACTTGGCTCATCCATATTTGAATTTCATGTTGTAGAATAGAGAATAAAATCTAACCAAACATTGTAATCTTGGCAGATAAGTAGATAGGTAGAGTAAATAAAAAGGAGCTCAACAGTTTAATCTGAGCCTTTGGATGTAATAAGTGCATACTTAGGTAGGCTTGTCATGTAAAATAAAATGATGATTTGATAAGGGCTTGCCAATCTAAGTGCACCCAAATAAAGAAGAAAAAATGTCAGATTAAAGTAGGTAGGGTAGGTAGATGGTGTTGCAGAATGATACTTATGATGAAAATGATTCTAAATGTGTTGTTCTTTACTTTTATTACAAAGTGTAAAACATACATTACACTTAATGTAGTTTAATTAGGGCAAGATTAAATAACTAACTCCCATTCACATTTTCCATAAACACTTCACTAATTTCCCCTAAGCATTAAAGTCTTTGAAAGTAAAAGGGGCTCAAAGCATTTCCCTAATTTCTGGAGGGACTGGACCCTCGGCCCAATGATCTAAAAGCCTAAGTGCTCATAAATCATCCATAAATCATTCATTTCATTTCATAAATTTTCCTAAGTAAAGTCCTATTTTACATAGCAATAATGCACCATGTCGCCTAAAAAACCCCCTTTTTTATCTCTTAGCCTAAGTTTGAATATATGCATAAAATGTTTTAACTTAGCACTTTACTCTTCATAGTGATATTAACTATTAACATATATAAATATATAACTCCCACACCATCTAACTCATTTTCTATATTATTTTAACTATATAAAAATCCGCAAACATTATATATACCGCCCTAGTTGAATACAACCATAATCAATAGTTAAATGGGATTAACAAGTTTATCAAAAATTCGTTAATAACCAAAGTTCTCTGCTGCACATAAGGATTAATTAACCACCCAAGTTAATTAAGAACCGTTACCCCGACCAATCGTAGTTCACTCGATATGATTTATTAACTCATTAATTCAGCCGGTCCCACTGCAAATAAAACCCTACCATCTCCAACACCCATCAACCGTCTGATCTCGCCTTTTCATCTGACAGTCAACGATCATATCATAACCCCCCTTTCCACCGTGCTTTAACTCGTGATCACCTGGTGTTTTTCCACCGTACCGTCGCCATGTGTCGCCTGTTCCATATGCTTGCCTATCCCCAGCCTGATACAACTTGACCCCAAAAGAAGTGCAGGGTAAATTGCTTACCCCCCTCCACGTAACGACAAAACATCCCATCTTGTCTCCCTGGCATTACCTAGAATATTTGGTTTCTCGTCTCCAGGTTGGCCTTTAAGTCACCTTTGTTTTTATTCTTTCTCACCTTTAGGGGACCTTGGTTAGAAGAAACAATTGGGGGAAACCTTTTAGGTTTGGATCCCCCACCCACAAGAATGGTGTTTCCTTGTTTGATTTATATTGGGATATCTTTTACCACAACTATTCACTGGTGATATGTGATCTGAAAATTAGGCACTTATGCTTCTTGTTGAACTTACGAGAACCTCTCCCACTTCCAAAGATTTAAATATTCCGGAGTCTTATTGATTAACCAATGCGGAATTAAATGTGTGCTTGACAATGTTAGTGTATTCTTATGTTTGTTTTCAACTGTTCTAGTGTTGTAGATTAATTTTCTTAAACTAATATAAAGAAAATAGCAACAATTAAAAATAGTAGATATAATGTAGCAATAAAACACACACAAAACAACAATATTAATTTGAATTTCACCCAAAACCCTTAAGCTACATCTCCTTGAGCTCCAGTCAACTCGACTAGGCTCTCTGGGATTATGGAAAAGTCTTTTTTTCTACAAGCTTATGGCTCAAATCCATTATTTTACATAGAAACAATGGGTTTAGACACCATTTTATCCCCTGGCTTTGAATCTCTCAGCATTCTAGCTCTAGGCTCTAGCTCTGGCTTTGGCTCTTCGGCTTTGGCTATCTTGAGGTCTCTCTCTTGACCTCTACATGCCTCTGTGATTCGCTTGACCTCCAAGCAATACTCGACAACCTTCTAGTGAATCTTTTGTAGCTTTGTTGCCTGTCAATCTCACTCTCAGGCTTTCTCGCCCCTTCAACCATTTGCGTTGCCTGCTTATGCCTCTCAATCATGCTGTCATACTCAACAACCATACTGTCTTTATCATTGAATGGATTTTTGATCCTATCCACATTGGTTAGTTTGTTTTCCCCTTCGGGCTCTTTGGCTCCTAGCCTTTTTCCACTCAAATCCCCTTTTGAGCATTTAACAATCATTTGTTAACACTTTCAGGGAAGGTGGCCACCTGTTCTGTAATGGAATGGGTCACTGGGCCTTTCAAGTCACCGAAATAGTCATTCTTTTGTTTACACAGAGAAATACATTCAATTACATGAAAATCTACCAAAACATTGCTCATTGGACTTCAAATATCCATAAATCATCCCTATACTTCTATCAGGTTTACCTCTTAATTGTTGATTGCATCTCCACCATTGATCTAGGAGATCTAGATCCAACGATTGAGGTTTATTTTGAGCGGCTCTTTCGTACAGGGGTTAACCTCCCGATAAGGGTGGTTTTCTCTCTCCAAGCTCTAGACACATGGTAGCCAATGTATGGGCTCGGGCGAAGCCCGGCCAAAACCATTTACCACCTAAAATCCTACCTATTTCGTGATTTCCTTTATATTTAAAAAATACATTGAAACATTGCAAAATACCACAAAACGGCCCACATCGGACATGAAACAATATATGTTTTCATTCACAAACCATTTTGGGTCCAGTTTGCATCATATTTGAACTTCCCTTCGTGTTTCGTTTAATAAACTAAATACATGAAAATACATAGAAAATTGTTGTTTATGGAACTCAAAACATTTTAAATCTGATTTATATTGCCATTGGGTCTAGCCATCACCGATACCGATTCACCAATCCAATCATTGACAATCGACATATCGCATGTTGCATGAGCCCCAGGGTCTATCCATATGGCATGGCCTATGCCGACGCAATCTACCGATGCCGATATCAGAGATCATGATATCGCTCAGCTCGAGGTCCCACCCTTCGCTCATGCTATCATCGATTGCGATCCGCCAATATCAACGACCGCAATATCGGTGGTTCAGTCCTGCCTTTATGTTATATGTGCATGTGCCTTTCTCTCAATTGATTTGTAGGGGATCTAAAAGTGGGGGTGCTTCCCCTTTTCACTTAAATCCGCCTTTGACCTCCTCCGATGCAATTTTCTTCATAAAGCCTTTTAGGCCATTTTTTAAAGGATTTTGCCTCTTTTTCTAAAGAACAAATGCATCTTCTTTTTACAATAACTGTTGCATCCTAGGTCCATTTTTGCCCATTCGAGTTGCAGTAGATTCAGAACAATATGATCTGTACAATGGGGCTAGTTCCATGAAATTCCTTGGATTTTTATTTTCCTCTGTGAGGAACACTTAGACTTAGCAGTCTATCCAAAATCCATTTTGGATCACACCTTCCCACTAAAAGAACTTTTGGTCTCCAAAATACTGATATATTGATCTGAATAGTACCTGAGAGTAACATCAACCTCTTCTTTTAGCCTTCACATACTTGTCTTGCATAGTGCCTCTGAACCAATGTCTTTGACCACTTCCCTTCCTGGATGGGTTGGTCCTCTTGAGAAGAATTGTCTTCCTCCTTGCCTTCCTGTAGAACTTCTATTGAAATGGTCATAGAATGGGGTTTGAGCTTCTTTGCCTTGATCATTGATCCAAGGTGGCTCAAACTAATGTGAAGCTCATCTGCTCCACAAAACATTCATTTATATATGTTTGACAAGTTGTCAACAACAACTGTTAACAAAAACATAAATACAGACAACAACTGGATGGCCTAAACTCATGCTTCAACAAAAGAAATAGATTTCACAACTTGTTAACACCTCGATGTCTTATATCTGCATACAAGTGATGAACTAGATAACAAGCCCACAAAACATGCCTTTAAACAAATGACTCTTCAAGTCAGCCATGTAGAAAAAGACCATTAGGACTCTTTTCAAAAGATAAAATACTTCATTATTATCTCCATCTTGGAGACCAAGTTAACTTTTCCCAAGTCAACATTGCATCATATGCATGTCAAAGCACTCAACCCTATAAGTTAATTACACATACATGTTCAAATACAAGGAAAGCATCAACATCGTTGTGTTCATGCATCTCATGCTCATGCATGCATTTCATTCTTCAACTTTCACTTAGCACACTATACTTTCAAAGCTGAAATGAAATATAATGTTGTAGCAACAAAGTGAGTCTCCTACTCAACCTTTTTCCATTCACCATCTCGGTAAAGCCTTGGAACTTGCATCCCATCAACAAGGAAATGCAATAAGATGCATCAATAGACATGCAACCTTAATTGGAAAAGAACTTTAGCCATTTCTTACCAATCCAATTCCATGGTCTTTCCTTTGTCTACACATAAGTATCAACATGTGAATCATCTTGAGACACTTCATTCATGGAAAATTCCTTTACATTTCTACCATATTCTCTTTCCACTTTCCTCAGCTTGTGTGGAAGCATTGTAGGGTTCAAAGTCCAACATCTTTCAGCAAGATTGTTATGAAACCAGCTCACAAAAAGATAGAAAAGAGAGATCAACACCTTAGAATTCAACCTCTTTGAGGGGGCAACCTCCTTTACATTACACAAATGAAAAATTATTCGATGATTCAAATGAAAAAACCTCCTTTCTATATATAGGAGTCTAAGGAGTCACAATATAACCCAGTCGACCTAACAATAATAATGTAAAGCCACAAAATAATAATAGAGGGATTCTATGGGGCATAGTAATAAAAATATGGGGACAATAGGGGCACAAAAATATTAATAAGGGATATAACTACAATAGTAATGGGGTAATCACTAGTATTATAGGGACCTAACATGCCCCTCCCCTTCAAAAAAAATGTTGTCCTCAATGCTTGAGTAGTTCTGGATGCTTCTGTATAAAATTCTCATCTTCCCATGTGGAATCTTCAGTGGATAAGTTCTTCCACTTGATGAGATACTCCAAGGTTTATCGATTTCATTGCTTTTGACTTCTTGATTTTGTGACTGCTTCCGGTTCCAATATAATTTTTCCTTCCTCGTCAAGTTCTAGCAATATTGTTTGAACTTTGAGCTTTTCACCTATAACCTTCTTTAAACATGAAACATGGAAAACTGGGTGCACTCAAGACGCTGCAAGAAGCTCCACTTTGTATGCCATAGTACCAATCTTTTGCAACACCTTGTACACACCATAATACTTTGGTGATAATTTATTATCCTTCTTAGCTTGCTTGAGGGACATTTTTTTATATGGTTGTAGCTGTAGGAATACCCAATCACCTACATCAAAATTTCTTTCATTACAATGTTGATATTCCTGTTGTTTCATTATATTCCGTGCCAACACGAGGTTATCCTTTAGATTTGGAAGAATTGTTGTTGATTTTCAATGTGATTTTCCACTACTTGAACCTTAGATTTTTTTCTTAACTATGATGTGATGGATGGTGGCTGATATCCATAAAGTGCCATAAATGGGGTCATTTTTGTTGTTGTATGGAAGGAAGTGTTATACCACCATTCAACTAGAGGCAAACATTTGACCCATTGTGTCTGTTTATTAGATACAAAGCAATGAAGATATCCTTCGAAACATTTCTTTACTATCTCAGTTTGCCCCACAGATTGAGGATGATAAGATGAGCTATGAGCTAACTGAGTACCAAGACAAAATAATTATGTCCAAAAATTCGCAGTGAAAATGGGATCCCTATCACAATAATCTTTGGGTTTCCATGTAGCTTTTGAATTGTTTCCATAAATGTAGTAAAAACTATGCTGGCTTTAAATTGATGTGATAATGCACAAAAGTGTGCATACTTGGTAAGTCTGTCAGCTACCACCATGATGACACTCTTTCCCTTAGACCTGGGTAAACCTGTGACAAAATCCACTGAAACATCCTCCGAACTTTGGCTTGGAATGGATAAAGGTTGTAATAGACTTGGGGTCTTAATTGTTTCAACTTTATTTTGTTGGCAAACCAAACATTCTGCCACAAACTTTTGAATATCTGATTTAAGGCCATCCTAAAAATGTCCTTCTTAACCCTTTGGTAAGCTTTTAAAAATCCTGAGTGCCCTCCTAAGGGAGAAGTGTGCAATTACATAAGAATATTTTGTTTGAGTTGCGAATTCTTACAGAGCGATGTTTGTACCATAAAAAATCATTTTTCCAACTAAATGTATCAAATGTTCTAGAATCTTGTTGTAACTTTCGAATAAGTGCCCATACTTCTTCATCATTCTTCCATTCCTCCATTTCTTCGTTTATCCAATCTAGTTGGGTAATAGAAATGGCACGCAACAATGCTTCCACATCTTCATCCTTTCTTGAGAGTGCATCTGCCACCACATTTTGCTTCCCTTTTTTGTAGTTGATTTCGAAGTCATAACCCAACATCTTTGTGACCCAATTTTGTTGCTCTTCAGAGGATAATCTTTGTTCTAAAAAGTATTTAAGGCTATTATGATCCATTTTTACCTTGAAGTGTCCTCCCATTAGGTAGGGTCGCCACTTCTTAAGTGCATGTAGTATTTCCAACATTTCCTTCTCATAAATAGCTTTGTGTAAAAACTTTCCCTTGATTGGATGACTTTCAAAAGCAATGGGTCTTTCATTTTGCAATAAAACAGTGGCAATTCCATTTCCTGAAGCATCACATTCCATAATAAAGGTTTTTGTGAAGTTCGGTGTAGCTAACACTGGTGCTTGGCACATTACCTCTTTAAGATGTTCGACGGTCTTTGTTGCTTCTGGAGTCCATGAAAATGCATCTTTCTTCAATAATGTTGTTAAAGGTGCTACTATTCTCCCATAATTATTAACAAACTTGCGATAATACCCTGTCAACCTGAAAAATCCTTGCAAATGCTTTATGGATGTGGGGATTTTCCATTCCTTAATGGCTTTAATTTTGCTAGGGTCTACCCTAACTCCTTCTTGAGATACAATATGACCTAGATATTCCACCTCTTGTACTCCAAAGAAAAATTTGGATCTTTTTGCATATAATTGTTTCTCCTCCAATAGTTGTAGCACCCTATTAACATGTTCAACATGATCCTTCCAAGACTTGTTGTAGATTAGTATATCATCAAAAAATACTAACACAAATTTTCGAAGGAAGGGTTTATAAATGGAATTCATCAAACCTTGAAATGTAGAAGGTGCATTGGTAAGGCCAAAAGGCATGAACAAAAATTCATTATGACCCTCATGAGTTCTAAATGTTGTTTTCAAAATGTCTTTAGTCTTCATTCTAATTTGATGATATCTTGAACGAAGATCCAACTTTGTGAAGTAAATTGATCCATGCAATTCATCCAGTAATTCATTAATGACAGGAATGGGAAACTTATCTTTAATAGTGAGCTTGTTGAACTCCTATAATCTGGACACATGCGCCATTATCCATCCTTCTTGTGCACCAATACTACTGGAGCAGAGAAAGAACTTTGACTCGGTTGAATTATACCAGCCTCTAGCATTTCTGCAACCATAC
>APFE030000678.1:97961-133920 GCA_000404065.3 Pinus taeda
AATACATATTTATACATGCCGAAGCATCCAATACCATGGACCGAAAACCATCGTGTCCAAAACCATGGACCAAAAGCCATCACGTCCAAGACAAATGTGTGAAAATCATGCACAAAACCATAGGTGGGTCCGCCAAACCTAACATAGGGTCCAAAACCAAAATTTTCTGGGGCGTTGCCTCTGACCCCATAGAGTGGGGTTACGGGTACCCCTCAAACCCCCTATTAACTATGTGGAAAAATTATAACACAACCCAACACTATCAATAGCTTTCCCTTCGCTTCTGCAAACTCAAACAATAGTCAGTTTGCAAACAAGCATACAATCAACCTCTAACTATTTAAACACCTTTTAGACAAGCAATATTTTGCTTTATCAATCGAGCATTCTGATATAACCTTCTTTGAAGGTGGGGTTAACTAGACTTAGGCTCTAACACCACCTTATTTGAAAATGGGGCACTTAGGCTTCTTGTCTAACTTACAAGAACCTCTCCCACTTCCAAAGCTTTAAATATTCCCAAGTCTTATTGATTAACCAATGTGGAATTAAATGTGTGCTTGATAATATAAGTGTATGATTATGATTGTTTTCAACTGTTCAGGTGTCGTAAATTAATTTTCTTAAACTGATATAAATCAAATAGCAACAATTAAAAACAAAAGATACAATGCAGTAACAAAACACACATGGAACAAAAATATTAATTTGGAGTTCACCCAAAACCCTTGGGCTACATCTCCTTGACCTCTAGTCAACTCGACTAGGCTCTATGGGATTATGGAAAAGTATTTTCTTTTACAAGATGATGGCACAACTCCATTATTTTACACAGAAACAATGGGTTTAGACACCATTTTATCCCCTGGCTCTGAAGATCTTGGCTTTCTAGCTCTAGGCTCTTTCTTTGGCTCTTGCTCTTCGGCTCTAGCAACCTTGAGTTGTCTCTCTTGGCCTCTGCATACCTCTGTGATCTGCTTGACCTCCAATCGATCCTCAACAACCTTCCAGCATCCCTTCTATAGCTTTTCTACCTATTAGTCGCACTCTCAAGCTTTCTCACCCCTTCAGCTCTCTGCGTTGCCTTCTTGTGCCTCTTAATTGCACTCTCAGACTCAGCAACATTTCTGTCTCTATCATTGAATGACTTTTTAAGCCTATCGGCATTAGTCAGTTTGTTTTCCCCTTCGGGCTTTTCTGCTCCCAGCCGCTATCTACTCAAATACCCTTCTGAGCATTTAACAATCATTTGTTAACATTTCTAGGGAAGGTGGCCACCTGTTTTCTAACGGAATGGGTCATTAGGCCTTTGAAATCCCCGAAATAGCCATTCTCGTATTACACAGAGAAATACATTCAAACACGAGAAAAATCTCCCAAAACACTGCTCATTTGACTTCAAATATCCATAAATCAGCACTATACTTCTATTGGGTCCACCTTTTAATTGCTGATCACATCTCAATTGTTGATTTAGGAGATCTAGATCCAACGACTGAGGTTTATTTCGAGCAGCTCTTTCATATAGGGGTTAACCACCCGATAAGGGTGGTTTTCTCTCTCCAGGCCTTGGACATGTGGCAGCCAATGCATGGGCTTAGGCGGAGCTCCGTCAAAACCATTTACCAAACACGGCCCTCCCGGAATCCTACCTGTTTCGTGATTTCCTTTGTATTTCAAAAATACATTTAAACATTGTAAAATCTCACAAGACGACCCATATCAAACTTGAGTAATATATATTTTCATTCACAAACCCTTTCAGGTCCAGTTTGCATTGTATTGATGCTTCCCTACATGTTTCGTTTAACAAACAAAATACACGAAAATACATAAAAATCTGTTGTTGAAAGAACTCAAAATATTTTAAATCTGGTTCATATTGAAGTAAGTTTCGGCAATTTCTAATCTGATCATTAACGATCAGCATATCATATATCACATGAGTCCCCGGGTATGTCCATATCACGATCCGCCGATGCCGACATCAATGATTGTGACATCGCTCAGCCCAGGGTCTTGCCTTTGCCTTGTGGTATCGCCAATTGCGATCCACCGATATCAGCAATCACAATATGAGCGGTCCGGTCTCGCCTTTATGTTATATGTGCATTTGCTTTCCTCTGACCTGATTTTTTGGGGATCGACAATTGATGGTGCTTCCCCTTTTCACTTAAATCTGCCTTTGACATCCTCCGATGCGATTTTCTTCATAAATCATTTTAGGCCATTTTTAAAAGGACTTTGCCTCTTTTTCTAAGGCACATTTATTTCTACAATAACTTTTGCATCCTATGTCCAGTTTTTCCCATTCGAGCTGTAGTAGATTCAGAACGAGACGATCTCTGCAATGGGGCTAGTTCTAGGAGATTCCTTGGAATTTTCTTTTCCTCTGTTAGGAACAATTAGACTTAGGAGTCTATCCAAAATCCATTTTGGATCAATGTATTAGAGGGTATGCTCCAAGATTTTTCTCAACCTGATCACACTCAGAGTTTTGGCTTTAACGAATTGTTTATGCATTTAGGCTATGCATTTTGCATGGTTTCTATCTTGAGAATGTTACGCTAGCTACAAATCTATCACTTGTAAAAGATACTTAGGTATTGTTTACTTAATTGCCATGATTTAGTCCATTCCTTTATCATTTAGTTAGAAATAAAAATATTGCATTATCTTTGAGTTTTGTCCTATAGGGTTTCTACAAAAAGGAGGTTCCTGCTACAAGGGCCAATCGGACCCCTCCTAGGTCGAGCTGAACCCTTTTGGGTAGAAGCCTAGGGTTATCTGAGTAAACCATCCCATTCAATGGGTTGGGCCATCTGTGGCTGTTGAATTTCATGGTTATATAGGTTGTATTTATGAAATATTACTAATTCGTCTTTGAACAAACAATGTTACATTTTATTTTGGCCCGTGAACTCAATTTGTTTTCGACTATGGATTTCTATTTATTGCTTCAATTAAAGGATTGTTAATGTTATCATTTTTCCACTTTTTTGTATGTAATGAATGTGTTACTCATACGTTTTAATGTGGCTAGTATTATATGAATGCACAATGTTCTCTTATGAGTCTGATATTTTTTTCTGTCATGTTGTCATAACCCAAACCCCATTATTTTTACTTGTACTTGCAATTTTATGGGTTCTCTAGTTACCTCACTGCCTTGCATGTATTGGGTCATGAATGGAATAAAATTTTCCAAGTCATGTTCACTACCATGATGTTGCTTAATTTAATTGTATTGATATGGGATTTTTAACATATCAACATGTGGAGATGATTTAATTTTATTAATTTAATATGTCAAATGATTAATGATGTTAATGGATATATTTGTAAAATATATTAATTGATTAACATTAATGGAAGTAAATTATGATAAATTTATGCATTGATTATATTATTATTGTTGTAGCAGTAATATTTATTATAAATAATTATTAATTATGTTTTTTTATTATTATAAATGTTTGTTATCAAAATGTTTATGATTTGTTGTAAATGTTCCAATTAACTTATTAATTTTTAAATGGAAAATGCAAAAAAAACAAAACAAAAATGTTAAAAATACGCTGAAAAAATGTTATATGTCATTTATAAAAATATGCTGAAAAAACGAAGTTATATATCCTTTGTATTTAGTTTTTTTTTTTTTAAATTACTTAAACATAAATAAGTTAATTGGAATATTTACAACCACTCATAAACATTTCCATAACATAACATTTAAAAAAAAGTAATTAGTAATCATCTTTAATAAATATTACTGCGACAACAATAATAATATGATTAGTGCAAGAATTAACATAATTTATTTCCACTAACGTTAATACATTAATATATTTTTCAAGATTTTATGTTATCAAAATGTTTATTTTTTGTTGTAAATGTTCCAATTAACTTATTAATGTTTAAATGGGAAATGAAAAAAAAATTCTAAATATAAAAGGATATAATATTTTTTTTATAAATAATATTAATATTTATATTGCGAATTTTAATTAAATATATTCTTTTTAATAATTATATAAAGTATATAAATATATTTTAACCTAATACATTTTTAAAAACAAAAAGAAACATTACAAATCTTGAATTAGAAGTGAGATTCAATATAATAAAAAGGCAAATATATATCAAAAACATAGATTCAAGTTTATAATACAATTGAACGCTAATACTAATCAACATAACAAACACAAACACAAACACAAGTATTTATTAAAAAAACACTTAGTAAATACACTTATCAATTTCAAATAAATACAATTCCAAATGCAATGGAATAAAAAATTCAAACACATAAATTAACAAACAAACATTGACAAAATAATTCTCCTTGTATATGCAATTTCAAACAACACACAAAATACAAATTTAAATAAGCAGATATTCAATTTTAAATTTACAAATATTACACACAAAATACAAATTCAAATTGAAAAACACATATTTTGCAATTCCAAATAAGGAAACATACATCATACAATTTCAATTCAATACAACAAACACAAAATTGCAATTTCAACAGACATATAATACAAATGTTCATAAATAAACATCCACACAATCACTCACACATATATATGAAATTTCAAATAAAGAAACATACATAGTACAAGTTCAAATAAACAATCACACAATATACAAATTCAACTAAACACAACATAGAATTTCAAATAACTAATTGCACATCATACAATTTCAAGTCAATAAAAGAAAACACTAAAATATGCTTATGCAACTTTAATAAAAAGTAAACACTTAACATACAAATCAAAATCTACATTGTGCATACACATTCAAATTCATAATTCAATACAACAAACACATGATTACAATTTCAAACAACACACAACATTCAAACTTAAATAAGGAAGTAGGCAATTTTAAAATTTTAAATATCAAAACACAAAATACAAATTCAAATAGAAAAACGCATATTTTACAGTTACAAATTAGGAAACACATATCATACAATTTGAATTCAATACAAAAGAAAACACTCAAATATGAAAATGCAACAATAAAGGAGAAAAAACACAATATACAAAGTAAAGCATAAATTTTATATAAAAAATCAAATTTAGGCTGTGAAATTAATTACAATAACAATTCAATACAACAAATACACAATTGCAATTTCAAGCTACATACAATACAAATATTCATAAATAAACATCCACAGAATCATTCACACACATATATATGAAATTTGAAATAAAGAAACATACAAAGTACAACATATGAAATCCAACTAAACACACAACATACAATTTTAGATAACTAATTTCACATCATATGACTTGAAGCCAATAAATGAAAACACTCAAATATGCTTATGAAACATTAAGAAAATGTAGACACACAATATATGCATTAAAATGTACATTATTCATACACATTCAAATTCATAATTCAATACAACAAACAAATGACTACAAGTTCAAATTACATACACATATTGATAACTAAATATTCATACTTCACATATATATGTGATTTCAAACAAGGAAACACACAATTCCACTAACCGCACACACAATTTAAAATGAACAAACATTGATTGTACAATTTCAATTCAAAATATCAACATAGATACATAAAACCTTCACAAAATCACAAACATATATATACAATTTCAAATAATCAAATATATAAGAAACTAATATATATATACTATATATAATATATTATAATATATATAGATAGATAGATATAGATAGATAGATAGATAGATAGATAGATAGATAGATAGATAGATACTCTCATTTAATTATATAAAATATAAAATAGTGCAATACAAAAATCTTTACAAATCAAAGAAAAAAAATCAATATGGATGGTTTCTTAATTAGAGAAATATTTAGTGTTTTCCAGTGCATTGTGGAGTATTGTATAATTTATATTTTTTTGGAAGATTGTAAGATTGCATCACAAATGGGAAGGGAAGAACTTTAAAGTGGTGAGTTTAAAGTGTGAAATACTAATTATGCGATTGCAATAAGAATATTGCAATATCGCAAATCGCAATATCGCATTTTTGGCTGTGGGTTTTTTGGAGTTGCTTAGAACTCTGTGAGATGCAAGATGGGTGGCATACTTTTTGTTATTTAGAGTGCACTCTTCCTAAATAATTACAACGTAACGTTCCCTTTTGCTAAGCTCTGGACTTAACTTATATTTTATAGCATTTACTTTTATTGGGTCTGGGTTTGATCACACTTTGCAAACTTTTTTAATCCACAATATTGTCCTTTAAGTAAAGTTCTGTGATGTGATAAGTATTGGCTTTCACTACCGCAATATCATAGTTTGCATATTCCAACAAGCTTTGGGAGTTGTGTTTTTTGTGAGAGCCTATATGTGATTGGGATAGGTGCTTCACTTCACAAGAAATGCCTTTAAGTCTTAGTTTTAAATGGAAACTTTGATGATATCCTAAGTTTATTACGGTGATCCCTTCCATTGCAATTTGTGGATCCTGGTTGTTAATTAACCTTTGACACACTTGGTCAAACAATATGTCATAAAAGCGAGAATTGCTAGTCTTAAAGGGATTTGACTTGATATCTTAATTTATTTCTAAAATTTGAAAAGAAAGCATGTAAGTGTTATGTTTTCTTCTTGAAGGTTTCTTTTATAAAGGGTCCTCATTTATTAATAGAATATGAACTATTAATAAATAAATGGGGGGGTTGTTGATCAGCACAACAGGACATTGTACTATCAGTTGCAAATCATCCGAGCTATAGAGGTAGTTCATGCAATAAAAACAAAGCCTATGAGGATTGCACAATTCCAATTGAGGAATTTCCCTAATTAATATGGGCTAATTCCCAAGGAAATAATGCGATTAAATAGGGACTTGGGAAAGCGACAAATCGGTAAAGTATTGGTCTGGTTGTGTGTTGGAATTTGTGAGATAGATAGACATAGTACAAAGGTTGCTTGGGTTTGAGAAAAGAATTGTAATCTTCACATAATTTCTGACTAATGCAATATATAGACAACAGGGGTTTTTAGTTCTAGCTTTCCTAGGAAATCATTATGTAATGTGTTGATTAAATTATTTTTCTTGTATGCTTCATGATTTTATGATCATTTAATCATTTCCACTGATGAGTAGAGTAGATTCATATCTTTTGTTTTAGTACATTACAATTATCAATTTGAATCTACAAGGAATTTATACATAATACAATATATTATTGTCATAAATTATGGATATGGTTGCAATAAATCCTTGAAAATATCTTAGACTTAGGTAAATGACATATTTATGATAGTTATTTCCCACTAAGATGTAAATAAATATACTTGGTGAGATTTACTTCCCACTATTACTAATGTTTCCATTAACACTTATGAATGAGTATAATTGTAAATGTGTAGACTTACTAGTGGTCACTATCGACCCAAATTTATACAAGTCCTTGTAAGCAAGAAATTAATGTATCTTCTTCACATATCAATTTCTTTTTTCTTCCCAAAACAACATTATAGGATTTGATTTCCTATTGACCACCATTAATTTAGGAATCATTATAATTTTTTAAAGAAAAAAACATCATTTCTAACTTGAGTGGGAGGGACTAATTTCTAACTTGAGTGGAAAAGTACTATAATGCTTGCAACACATAATTTTTTATGTCCATAAACATGTCCATTTCAAAATAGGTTTCCCATATTTTTTATATAAATATCATTAATTACTAGATGTGTAACACACAACGAGACATCATGAGTTGTTTTTTTTACCAAGTTTAATTTTATTTATGTTATTGAACTATTAAAACTATTGGGCTTAAAATAGCTAGAACAAATACTGTTAATTATTATTTAAAAGACTTTGGATCAAATTATTAAAAGAATTAACGAAACAGTTTACCAAAATTATGAGTACAGTTACAATTGCTCCTTCACCCTTTTTCCATAAAGGGGAAAAGAGGGAGAACCCATGGCGGAAAGGAGGAATGTGTGGCATTATTCCTTGAGCTCGAAAACATAACCAGTGGGAAAGAAATTGAGGCAACAAGTTGTGAGGTATGGGACTTGAGGCTGGATAGAGTCCTAATGTCCAAGGTACCCAACTACTCCATATTGGTAGAAGTGGAAGGGCTCGGAGGGGGAACCTCTATGTAATTGTTGGTTCCAAGGATGGGTGGTGAGATCTTCTGAATTATTTAACTTATACGTAATGAAATATAGATAAGTAATACTGACATGGTAATCATTATCAATAGAATAGTTGAATGTTTACTGTAAATTGAAATGATATAGTAATATTAAATGACTTGTTTATTGTAAGTAGATAGTTTGGAAATGATTTAATTAGATTATGGTTATTCACTAATTTCTGGGTAGAATAATAAGGTAAGTAGTTGATGCGTGCTTTCCCAATAGACACTGATACACATCTAGAGGAATTGTACATTATTAGTTAACAATCATTAACTAATAAGAAATATAAGTTATTGACGAATGCTGATTTAATCTAGAAAACACATAGGTATATAGACTGTAAAAATTCCTATCATTTTTCTATAGAAACAAATAAACAAATGACACAAAATGTAGCCATGTCATAAAACAACATATATGTCTAAATATCAAACCTTCCGTCGTATGCAGGAATTTCTTTAAAATTGAAGGAAGAAATTAACTTGACAAACTCTTCCCCATGTTTCCAATTAATTACATGATTTCTTTATAGTTCTGCACATACCTAGGGTTTGTAGCAACAAACAAGTTCGTATAGAACCCGTCCATAGCCATGTACCCTGGTTTCTTAAAAAAAAATCCATGGAATCTAATTTTACTGACTGCAAATATATATAGAAAGTATTTTAAGGAAGGAGAAAATGAATGTCATAACTAGTATATCAACTGAGAAAAATCATGCATAGCATAAACCCTCGGTAATCAACCAAACCCCAAAGCTTAGCACTAATTGTACAACAAGAAGGGTTTACATAAATAAACACCAAGACATTCATTAAAAAGTCTGTCATAGTTATATTCCTTCGAATTCAGACCATTCAAAGAACATTTCACAAAATTACAGTTATGTTCTGTCATAGGCTCAACCCAAAAGAGCATGGAACTATATTAATTCTGGGCCGCTAGTTTGAACAAAAAAAAACAAAAAATTTCATTAGATTTCAAATTATATCATAAAACTCATTATGGCTGAAGCTACATTATCAAACAAATTACAAGCTCTCGACACTGCCTGTCTCAGAGAAGATTCTCTGAACTATGTCACATTAAACAATTTTCCAACACACCTGGGAGTAAGGAAAAGTAAAGTTCAAAACTAGAATCATGCTCAACATTGCACAAACCAAATGAGGGTTTCAAACTAGACCTTGAGGTAATATCCGCAAAACAAATCACCATGAGAAGGGAACCACCTCTGAGATCATTTAACAACATTCAACCATGAAATGTAAATAGGATTACCTGGAGGAGCGTTGTGAAGCCATTGAAGCTGTGACCAAACCTGTATGGAAATAGACCACCTCAGTGAGGGAATATTTGGAAAAATACTTACAAGAAGACTAATGACATTACTTCAGGATAACGAAGGTTACCTCGGGACATCAGAGCGTTGATCCTTGCTTGAAGACCACGATGGACCTTGTCGAGCTCTGCATTGCTACCCAAAATGCCATTAATCCATTAAATAGTCCCATAACCGTATTAATCCAACCTCAGTGGAAGAAATAAGGCATAACAACATGAAACGAGCAGAATGGGATGAGAATAGAACGTAGAGTCTTAGAAGCAACCTAGTAGAAGAGTTTCAGAAGTTCTCCGTGATAGAGCTAAGCGATGAGGTAAAGGCAAATCAAATGAATGACTCCTTTTGCCAAGATAGTCAAATAAACCTTCAACCAGGTTGGAGCAATCAACACTGAAAATCGACACTAATTGAACGATATACAGAAAACCAACCCAACCTCGAGATCCTTCCATGGTGAGTTAATTAAGGGTATTAACTCCATCACAAGTGGTAAGAACGTGAATGCATGTGCTAGGTAGGAGGACACCCCAGGGATGTGTAACATTAATGGAAGTTAGCCTACTCGAGGATGTTGAGGGAGCGCGGGAGCAATATCGGCAGTGGTGGGATGAACCATGTAGGCTACCTCATTCCAACTTTGCAGCTCCAACTCTAACCTTTTAACAATATTAACCCAATATATTACCATAAAAATCATGCGAGTCCACGTAGGATGGACCAATGGGTAGACAATGCACTAATATCATAATGTTTTAATGCTAGCTAGATTAACGCAGAAGTTGTTTTATATATGCGGAGGTAGGATGTTACAAATGGTATCAGAGCTTAGGCTCTCATACTAAGACCTCTGGGTTATTCTAACAGTCAATTAAGTTGTGATTTTCCTATATATATAATATATATATATATATATATATTATATATGAAGCAAATATAACTGATTTTTGACCAATTGTGAACACAGAAGGTGAATTAGGATCAATGATAAAATGCATAGGAGTCCCAGATCGTCGATCCAGCTAGAGGTGCCTTATGAAGAGGCCAACCCAGAATTATGGGAGTAATTGGGAGAAGAATCGAGACAGACTAAGGCTACGTTACTTGAGATAGTACAATAGCTTTGAGTAGAAATGATGAACCTCAGAATAGACAATGAGCAATTAAGATAAGAGTAGGAAACGATTCTTAAAAGTTTGTCAGATCGACAAAATTAGAGAGGACCAGATCCTAGTACAGAAAATAAAGAAAATACCTCAACTTCTCATAATGAGGAAGATCATGTAGAATTTGTAGGGGGTCACAAGGAAGAAGATGAAGGGCATGCAGATAACATTTTTGACCAAAGAAAACTAAAAAGACCAAAGATAGAATTACAAGGTGCGCTCAAATAAATCAAACCGTCACTGTTCGAAGGTGAGTCAGAACAAGTGGCAGAAACTTGGCTAATAGCCATGGATAAATACTTCCAGATTCATGAATATACTGAAAAACTTAAAGTAATGCTCGTAGCTTACCAATTACAAGGAAAGGCTACCCTCCAGTGGAATGAAATTAAAACCTTAATGAAGATTAATGAAGAACAAGTAACATGGCAAGAATTCCATAAACACTTTAAAAACAAATATTTAACCGAACATTATTATGATAAAAAAGCAATAGAGTTCCATGAACTAAGACTAGGAACCTTGACCATGGATGAATATATAACACACTTTACTTCCCTATTGTGTTACGTTCCATATATGCAAGAATAAAAAGATAAGATCCAACTATTTATTAGTAGTTTTCCCAATTTCATGAAGGAGAAATTATAATTCAACTATCCCAGAACCATGGAAGATGCAGTTCAAAAGGCTCTCTTATGTTATCAGCAGATGAAGTAGAAAAATGAAGGATCTGAAGGAGTTGCTACCAAGAAAATGAATAATTTGCCACAAAACAGACATAAAAAAAACATGCATGGTAGAAATAATCAACAAAGGAATTTTGAAAAGTTTGTAAGAAACCCACCCAGAACCTAGACATTCACTAAGAATATAAAACCTGAAGGATTTAGCAGAGATGTTACTGAATAGTGAGCAAAACCCCCACTACAATGTTGGGGACATAGTGAACCACATTATTACAAAAACTTCCTGCATAAAGCTCAAAATGACAACCTTTGTAACATGCACGAAGTCTCTACTATACGCAATATCGTAAGGAGCATGCATATGATTAATATGCCTTTGGACAATCATCAAGCGGAACATCAACCCACCATGATCGAATGCGAAGGAATGATTGCTGGTCAATCTATTTCTATTTTATTTGATCCAGGCACTAGCATGAGTTATAGTAGTCCTAAAGTGGTAGAAATATGTCAACTAGAAAGTAGAAAATACAAACAATCGTGGCTAGTTCAACTAGCTATTAGTACAAAAAGAAAGGTGTCAGCCAAAATAGAAAACAGGCCTATAATTGTTTCAGGACATCCTGTCAAGGTTAATCTGAATATTCTTCCCTTAGGGTCATTTGATGTATTAATAGGGATGGACTAGTTAGAAGGTCGCTGGTCCCTGGAAGATTGCAAACAAAAGTCCATAGTTTATCATACCGAGTCAGGACAACAGAAGAAAATTGAAGGAATTAAGAAAAATATCAAGCTACACCCTATTACAATCAACCAACTCCGAAAGTGTATAAGAAGAGGGTGCCAGATTTATGTTGTTCAAGTAGGCTACAACAATGATAAAAATAAAATGACCTGTTTAGAAAATATTCCTATAATCCAAGATTTCTTAGATGTATTCCCTTAATCTATTCCATGATTACCGCCAAGACGAGACATTGATTTTAAAATTGAACTATTGCTTGATGCCGCCCTTGTTTCAAAAACCCCTTTTCATATGGGTCTTCCAGAATTGACTAAACTTAAAATGCAGCTGCAGGAGCTTTTAGATAAAGGGCACATACACCCAAGTGTGTCTCCTTGGGGGGGCCAAGTGCTATTTGTGCACAAAAAGGATGAAACCCTACGATTACGCATTGACTATCATCAATTCAGTAAGCAGACCATAAAGAACAAATACCTACTACCTCACATCGATGAATTATTTGACCAAGTGCAGGGAGCTAGCGTGTTCTCAAAAATTGACTTAAGTTTTGGATACCATCAAATCATAATAAAGGAGAAAACATATGTAAAACTACATTCCTAATTGATTATGGACATGATGAGTTCGTGGTACTATCATTTGGCCTTACCAATGCACCAACCACATTCATAGCCTAATGCACGATATTTTCCATCCCTTTCTGGATAATTTTGTATTGATTTTTAATGATGATATACTAATATACTCTAAAAACCAAGTGGAACATGAATAACACTCGAGAACGATACTGGAAATTTTGCGAGAAAACCAGCTATATGAAAAGTTCAAAAAATGTGATTTTTACAAAGATCAAATTCAATACCTAGGCCATGTTATATCATTAGAAGGGATAACAGTGGATCCAAAGAAAATTAAAACTATTATAGAATGGAATGCATCGAAGAATGTAGCCAACATAAGATCCTTCTTAGGCTTGCCAGGGTATTACCACCGATTTATAAAGGAATTTTCAAAAATTTCCTTTTCAATGACTTAACTTCAGAAAAAGGGATGAGATTTCAACTAGGAAATGGAGTGCCAACAAAGCTTTGAGTATCTAAAACAACTTCTCACAACCACTCTAGTGCTAAAGGTAGCAGATCCAGAAAACTCCTTTGTAGTATATATCGATGCAAGTAAAGAAGGTGTCAGTGGAGTACTAACTCAGTAAGGAAAAGTCATTTCTTATGAGTCACATAAGCTGAAGGATTATGAACAATGTTACTCTACCTATGATTTGGAGTTGACCATAGTAGTGCATGCGCTAAAGATGTGGCAGAACTACCTTCTAGGAAAGAAATTTTTGTTGTTAATTGACCATAGCAGTTTGAAAAATGTATTTAATCAATATAATTTAAATGCACATCAGGCCAAATGGACAACATTCCTGAGTGAATTTGATTTTAACTTCAAACACATGAAAGGAAAAGAAAACCAAGTAGTTGATGCATTAAGCAGAAAATTACATTGCATCTATGAGGTACATTTTAGTCATGCACAATCTAGCCTACCAGAGGTTATCTGAGAAGCTTCCCTCAAGGATATGAAATATGCATTCCTATTGAATCAAGATTCAGAAGCCTAAGAAAGAGGAAAGCAATGTGAGTATGCAAATAATTTTGATAAAATGTTAACATTCAGAAATCGAGTTTACATTCCTAACTAGATTTCCATGAAGCAGATGTTACTAGATTAGTTTCATACGAAACCTTATGCTGCCGACCCAGGATATCAAAAATTGTATTTTGCCATTAAAAAAAGTTATTTCTGACATGGTTTTTGAAAGGATGTGGTTGAATATTTTTCTAAGTTCTTAGAGTGCCAATTAGTGAAAGTAGAACATCAGTATCCTTCAGATATGTTGCAACCACTACCCATTCCGGAATCGAATGGGAGACCATAACTGTACATTTTATTATAGGATTGCCTCATACCAAAAAGAAACATGACTCAATCATGGTGGTTGTAGAGAAGCTGAAAAAGACTGCTCATTTCATTCCTACAAATTCCACCTACAAAACAGTAGAGATTATAGACATATTTATGAGAGAAATCTTTCGCCTACACGGAATACCCCGAGTGGTGATCTCTGATAGGGATGTAAAATTTACACCCACTTTTAGGAAAACTCTCTTTGCAGGACTGGGGACCCAAATCCATTTCAATATTTCCTACCATCTATGATAGATGGTCAGATAGAGCAAGTAAATCATGTTCTGGAGGATATGTTATGCATGTTCATAATGTAACAACCACAAAAATGGGGGGGTTACCTCTACTTGGAAGAATTTGAATACAATAATGGGTATCACGAATCTTTGGGTATAAGTCCCTTTGAGGTACCTTACGAGAGAAAGTGTTGGGTACCCATGTATTGGAACAGTCCGAAAAATAAATTAATATTGGATCCCAACATGCTAGTAGAAATGGAGGCTACCATTAAGAAGATTTGCTAGAACTTAAATGTGGCACATGATAGGAAAAAAGTGTATGTAGACAAGAAGAGAATACATAAATAATTATAGCTAGGGGATCACATGTATCTAAAGGTGAAACCTCAGAAGAGCACCTTGCAGTGGAAAGGTTGTGAAAAATTTTCCCCACGATACTCTGGGCCTTTCCAAATTTTGGAATGGATTTGACCTATGGCATATAAACTAGCACTACTAGGCAACATTTGCATACACAACGTGTTTCATGTGTCCTCATAAAAAAGTATATTTACGACCCTCGACATATTATTAACTGTGAGAGTATTCGGGTAATGATAAATAGAAAGCAATATGATTGAAAGATTATTGTTTTGAAATGTTCTAACAACATAATATGAATTTGTAGGTAGAACCTGAGGGAGAGTTTCTCATAAAGCCCCTTCATATCCTCGATAGAATAGAAACCACCTTGCGGAGGTGAGCCATCATCCAAGTTAAAGTGTAGTGGAAGCACTTTAGCTTGATGAGGTTACCTAGGAAGAAGAGGAGGCCATGCGAAAAGCCTATGCTACATTGTTTACATAGAGAAATAAGACCACGTATGGTGTTCCTCTCGAGGGGAGGGCGCTATAGCACACATCGAGACATCATGAGTTATTTTCTTTACCAAGTTGACCTTTATTTATGTTATTGAACTATTAGAATTATTGGGATTAAAATAACGAGAAACAATACTATTAATTATTATTTAAAAGACTTTGGATCATATTATTAAATGAATCAATGAAATAGTTGAAAAAACTTCTAAGTATAGTTACAATTGCTCCTTCACCCTTTTTCCCTGAAGGGGAAAAGAGGGAGAACCCACGAGGGAAAAGGAGGATTGTGTGGCATTCTTCGTTGAGCTGGTGAACATAAACAATGGGAAAGAAAGTGAGGCAACAAGTTGCGAGGTACGTGACTTGAGGCTGGAAAGAGTGCTGATGCCCAAGGTACCCAGTTGTTCCTTGTTGGCAGAAGTGGAAATGGTAGGATGGGAAACCTGAATGTAACTGTGGGTTCCAAGGCTGGGTGGTGAGATCTTCCAAATTATTTAACTTATACGGAACGAAGAACAAATAAGTAATAATAACATGGTAATCGTTATTAGTAGAATAGTTGAATGTTTACTGTAAATTGAAATGATATAGTAATAGTGAATGACCTGTTTACTGTAAGTAGATAGTTTGGAAATGATTTAATATAGATTATGTTTATTCATGAATTTCTGGGTAGAATAGTAAGGGAAGTAGTAGATGCATGCTTTCCCAATAGATACTGATACACCTGTAGAGAACTGTACACTGTCAGTTAACAATCATTTCTTCACTAATAAGCAATATACACTTACAGACGAATGTTGATTTAATCTAGAAAACACATATGTATATAAAATGTAAAATTTCCTATCATTTTTCTATAGAAATAAATGAATAAATGATACGAAATGTAGGCATATCATGCAACAACATATATGTCTAAATATTAGACATTCCATCATACACAAGAATTTCTTTAAACCTGATGGAAGAAATTAATGCGGAAAACCCTTCCCCATGTTTTCGATTAATTACATGATCTCTTTATAGTCCTGCACATACCTAGGGTTTGTAGTCATGGATGAGTTTCTAGAGAACCCGTCTATAGCCATGTACCCTGGTTTCTTAAAAACTAACCCATGAACTCTAATTTTATTGAATGCAAATATATACATAAAGTATTTTAAGCAAGGAGAAAATGAATGTTGTAACCGGTATATCAACTGAGATAAATCATGCATAGCATAAACCCTCAGCAATCAACCAAACTCCAAAGCTCAGTACTAACTGTACAACAACAGGGGTTTACATAAATAAACACCAAAACATTCATTAATAAGTGTGTCATTCATATATTTCCTCGAATTCAGTCCATGCAAAGAACATTTCACAAAATTACAGTTAAGTTCTTTCATAGGATCGACTCGGAAGAGCATGGAATTCTATTAATTATCGGTGACTAGTTTGAACAAGAATAAACCCAAAACTTTCATTATATTACAAATTATAGTCTAAAACCCATGTTGGTCGAAGCCACAATATCAAACAAATTAGAAGCTCTCAACACTCCCTGTCTCAAAGAAGATACTTTTAATGAAGGCACATTAAACGAGTTGCCAACACACCTCGAAGGAGTAAGGAGAAGCGGAGTTGAGGACTGAATCATCCTCAACAATGGAGAAACTAAATGAGGGTTTCGAAACAGCCCCTGAGGTAATATCTGCAGAACAAATCACCATGAGAAGGGAACCACCTCTAAGATCATTAAACAACAATCAACCATCCAATGTAAATAGGTTTACCTGTAGGAGAGTTGGGAAGCCATTGAAGCTGCGACCAAACCTGTATGGAAATAGACCACCTTCGTGTGGGAAGATTTGGAAAAAAATTTATAGGAAGATTAATGACATTACTTTAGTGGAAAGAAGTTTACCTCGGGATGTTGGAGCATTGATCCTTGCTTGAAGACTGTGAAGGACATGGTTGAGCTCTCCATTACTGCCCAAAATTCTATTAATCTATTAAACAATCCCAAAAATATATTAATCCAACCTCAGTGGAAGAAATAAGGCATAACATCATGAAACAAGCAGAATAGGGACAAGGATAGCACTTGGAGTCTTAGAAGCAACCTGGTAGAAGAGTTTTAGAAGTTCGCCATGACAGAGCAGAGCAAAGAGGTAAAGGAAAACCAAATGAATGACTCCTTCTACCAAGACAATCGAATAAACCTTCAGCCAGGTTTGAGCAATCAACATCGTTAATCGACGTTGATCAGACGATATATAGGCAGCCAACCCAACCTCAGGATCCTTCCATGTTATGTGAAGTAAGGGTATTAACTCCATCACAATTGGAAAGTATGAGAATGTGTGTTCCAGGCAAGAGGACACCTCTAGGACCTGTAACATTAATGGCAGGGAGGTTACCCGAGGACGTTGAGGGAGCGTGGGAGCGATACCAATAGTGGTGGGATGAACCATGTAAGCTGCCTCTTTTCGACTCCACAACTCCAACTCTAACCCTTTAACAATATTAACCCAATACATTACCATAACAATCATGCAAGTCCATGTAGGATGGACCAATGAGTAAACAAGGCCTTAATATTATAATGTTTTAATGCTAGTTAGATTAACGTAGTAATGTTAATTATATATACATAGGTAGGATGTTACAAGATGGATGCTAGAATAGTATTCAAAGGTGAAGGGTTAAAATTTATCTAGAAGTTAGTTATGCTCTTCTGACTATTTTTTTCTCAAATTGATTAATTAAAGAACATGCAATACCCACACATGTGATATTGATGTGATATTGATAAGTCATGGTATTGGCCCATAATATTGTAGCAAAAATCATTTACAAGTTAAGAATTTCCATATTAAAATATGAAGTGGATCTCCATGATTAAAATAATATTAGACATATTTTAAAATATATATTTCTATAACTCATATAACAATTCTTTTTATGATAATACTAACAATAATGTAATTTACATATATATTTTTCAACCATACAAAATTATTGTGAGATAAATATTTTAATAATTATTATGAGTTGAGATAAATATTTTAATAATTATTATGAGTTGATGTTTATAAACTAATCATTTATCTTAAATAACTATATTAATAATTTATATATTAAATTATTAATAAATTTATACCCACAATAACACTAAAAACACATTTAGTTTGCCTTTATCATAAAAGATAAAAGTTCGAAAAAATATAGAAATATGCATTTATCATAAAAGATAAAAATTCCAGCCGAAAACATAGAAATATACAGTCATCATAAAAATCATAAACGATAAAAGTTCCCAAAAAAAACATAGAAACATAATAACTTGTTACCAAAAACATGGAGATATACATTTATCATAAAAATAGAAGTTCCAGCCAAAACATAGAAATATAAATTCATCATATAAATCATAAAGGATAAAGTTCCCGAAAAAAAACATAGAAACATGCTAACTTTTTACCAAAAACATAGAAATATACATCATAAAAGTTCCCCCAAAAAAAATAGAAACAATAACTTTTTACCAAAAATGACATTGAGATGCAATTACTAATTTCCTTATTATGCTTTATGCGTTATAATTTCCGTATTATGCTTTATGCGTTATTGGTTATATTAGTAACGTGCTTTATTCAAAGAGGTATCTACTGGGATATAGAAACACACGTGGTTATGGAAGCTGAATTTTCACGTTATTCCATGATGAAGACTCTCGCTTTTGTCTTAATCTTATTGAGCTTTAGGGGTGCGTAATTTGCGTGGAATTTCATTGGGTATTCAATTTATTTTGTACAGATTATTTTCTCACATGCTTGCAAAAGCACTGATATGATACATCAACTCTTTTATTTGGCTGATAATGCAGAGATCGCTGGGAGAGAAACTACTGATAAACAAACACCGTCTTCGTCGGAAAATTTTGGCCCTGCTTTCTTTGTAATTATACGTTTCTGAATCCATGTTTTCACTCTGCTTGTCTGTAATCTTTCATACTAGAATATTTTATCTTTCACTGTGTTTCTCTGGATCGGATTGAAGATATTGGTGTGCAGTTGAATGATAAAAACTGTTGTTGACAGGTGAAAGAGGTGGGAGAGGGTAGAAGCGACGTTGCATTTCCTACCATTGGCTCCGGGCCGCCATCATGTTATAATAAATGCGAGGGGTGCTATCCATGTGACCCTGTGCAGTGCACCTTAACTCCAGCACTGGAATGCCCTGCCACTCCAAAAGGTGGAGACGATCAATTTGTGTGGAAATGCAAATGTGGTGGCAAAATCTATGACCCATGATACTACCAATCTCCTCGTACATGAGCGCTGATTGTTAGACTGTCCGCCACCTTTTTGCAGAAATAAGAGACTATGGAATGTCTTTCTACTTACATGAATTTCTGCTTGCAATAATGACTTAGTTTATATTATTAATGAATTATACAAAACCTTGAAGACGAATGGTTCCACTAGTATTTGCTTAACTGTTTTGTTAGTTTATTGTATTTTTCTTTATAATCTTCAGCTCTTAAGAATTTCAATGTGTGCTTTATAAATAGTGATGTGTGTACCATTGTCAAAATTTGGATGTTTGTCCATTTTGTCTTAACTGTAACTTGAGTTTAACTTTAACGCAATTGTTTTACTGGTTAGTAATTCAAATTTTAAAATGGGCTTTGGATTGGCGGTTTATCAAGCTGATCATATATTTTAAATACTAATTCACATTTAAGTATATGTTAATAGGTTTTGGATTAATGGCTCAATACTGTGATTATAATTGTATTTTACCCTAGGAATATGTTTATCAATGCTTATGTTTAACTAAATGATTTAATAATCACATAATATAATTTTTTAGTGATTCTGTTATATATTATATATATATATATATATTTTCCAATATTTTATTTTGCTATTATAAAATATATTTCATTTTATTTTAAAAAATATTTATATATTTATAAATTAATTATTAAACTTAATTTACATATTATTTTTATAAAACTAATAACTTATAATTTATGAGGTGTAAATCAATTAATTTTTTGTTTTTTTTTTTAGTTTTTATTATTAGATTTGAAATTTAAATGTTATAAAGAAGAGTTGAGAATCTAAAAGAAAAATTAAATAATAATAATAATAATTTACTAACCATAATTTTTTTAAAAATATTGTTTTTAAAAAATATTTTTTAGTTAATAAATTAATGATGTTAAGATAATTTTTTTATCAAGATCCATAAAAATATAAATTAAGATTATCTTTTTATAATATTTATGAAATTATAAAATCAAAATTTTAAAATACTTTTAATAGTTAATTTTATGATATTTAATACTTTTTGTAGGAGTAAAAAAGATCAATTATGTATAAAAGTTATAGAAAGAGTTTGAGTTAGGGGTGATATGGTTATAATTTAATGGTTATGATCTATAAAATTTAAGAATTTCTAATTTTATTTTAATATAAGTTACTGTGATGAGTTTGCACTGAATTAAATTTAAATTTCTATTTATATGTAATTTCAGTGCTCATATTAAGGTGCTGCTATAAATATTTGTAATTTTATATAATATCATTTGTGTTTAACTTTTCTAGGTTACACTTCTACCATGATAAGTAAAAATAATACTAAAAATTACTTCATTGGTAGGTATGTTATATTTTCGGCCAATAAAAATTAACATTGAGTACAATTTTTAAAAATATTATGTTTTTCATACATATGGTAAGAAAATTTAACTATCATATTAATTTACTTTTTACTTTTATAGTTCTTAATCTTTTACAGAGAGTTATGGTGAGGATTTGTTTCAGTTGTAGATAACCATTTTTTTTTTCAATTCATGTTACCCGAACTACTACATTGTTCTTGTATAATCCTTGTGTATGTTACAAAGCCCTATTTGATCAGAGATACATTCATTGACTTTCGAGAGAATATTTTTTATATCACGTAGAAACTTGTTGCGACAATTTTATAAGTTAGGATTTCTTTGTTTCTAATTCGTAAAGCAATGGCAATACATGGGACCTTGTCTTTGCTATCAAGTAGTAGAAGTGATGGTAATTGGTAGGACAATTCCCTTCTATTGGTTTATTGATAGGACCGCTAGCCACTCGTCGATGCTTGCGGTTTATTGCGCCTTCAGAACGAAGCAATAGTGATGGAGCGATGGTGACAATTTATGGGATAATTCCCATCTATCGTCCACGTTAATTGACGATAATGTCCATTTCCATGGAGGCCTTTATTAAATACACGTCACCTCTAAATTGCACGATTGAGTTGTGGGACCAATGATTCTCCATTGTTCCCCATAGGGCAACCCTAGTCCACTATGAGTTAACCTCGTGGGTTCGACATAGAGATTCCTACCCTGGGTACCTCCTTAAAGAGGAATCACATACAAGTAGTGTGATAAGGTTGTGGGACTAATGAACGACCCTTGTTCACCTAGGGGTTTCACTGTTCTATTTTAAGTTAACGAGGGGGTTCGAAATTGAAACCCACCGATGGTAAAAACTACTACGTCTTTGGTGGAATCTCGTGCAGGGGGAGAACCAACCTCTGTTCTAAAAACCTAATGTCGCTTACATCTTACTACATATTTTCATTTGGTTAACATTCAACCACCATGGGCAGTGAGGCTATCAAGTACTGTGATGTGGACCCCTTATTATGTTGACATGGTGGTGCCATGTGAACCATGTAGGAGTGACCTAGTTTCCACTTGCAAGATTCAGGTTGATGTTACTCTTATGACTGGTTAAACATGAAATGGGCATAAATTTCAATCAAAGTCATACTGAGATCATTCATGTTGATGTTACTCTTATGATTGGTTAAACATAAAATGGGCATAAATTTCAATCAAAGTCATATTGAGATCAAATTTATAGCATGAGAAAGAGGTTACTCTTATGATTGGTTAAACATAAAATGGGCATAAATTTCAATCAAAGTTATATTGAGATCAAATTTATAGCATCAGAAAGATATTGAGAATTAGATATGATGGATATATTATAATTGAATTTCAGAAACTTTCAAAGAGGGGGATTTTTGTAATCTTGTCTTCATAATAGACTTTGGAGATTCCATTAATTATCAAGTAAGGGGTTGGGAAACATTACATCTGGAACGTTTACAACTACCAGAGTTAGAAATAGTTTAGAAAGAGAAGTAGTTGTTGCTATCTTTGATAATTAAGTAAAATAAGTAGATAAAAAAACTATATCAAAGAGGAATTAGTTGAAAGAACAACAATTGTAGTCAAGATTATAAGATTAAAACAAATTTACAAAGTCAAGTAGAGTAGTATAAAAAGTAGTTAGTTGGATGTCAACCCTTAATTGATCTAAGTGGAAGCGAAGAATTAATTTTGTTTGAGCGTTTAAGTCCTTGTAACTAACCAAGCAATTAATGTATTCACTTTACATTTTTTATTTTTTATTTTATAGAAGCAACACTATATGATTTTATTGCCTATGACCACCATTAATTTAGAAATTAACAATATAAGTTATAATTCTTTTACACAAAACATAATTTCTAACTTGAGTGACATGGAATATATCAACCCTTATTTTCTTATGTCCATAAACATGTCTATTTCAAAATAGGTTTCCCGTTATTTTGATTTAAATATAAATAATTACTAGATAGATGGTAGAGATTTAAATTTCGTGGAGCATGTTTGAATATTCATAGTAGTGAATATTCAAAGTAGGTATTCAGAGGTCAACGGTTAAGATTTATCTCCAAATTAGTTATGTTTTTTTGACTATTTTTCAAATTAATTAATTAAAGAAAATGTGATATCAACACATGATATTGATAAGCCAAAAATGACTTACAAGTTAAAAAGTTCCATGGTAAATTGAAAAGTAGATCTCAATGATTAAGAATAATGGTACACATTTTTTAAAATATATATTAATATAACTCATATCAATTCTTTTATAATAATAATATATATTTTAATCTTTTTAATAATAATAATATATATTTTAATAGTTTACATGAATGGATGCCATATATTATCATTTAATTTATATACAGTTATGTTAATTTATATATTAATTTATTAATAATTTTTTACCAATAAAATTCCTTATCATAAAAGATAATGATTCCAAAAAAACATAAACATATACCTTTGTCATAAAATTCATAAAAGATAAAATTTCCAGAAGAAAACAGAAATATACTTTCTATCATAAAAATCACAAAAGATAAAATTTCCGAAGAAAACACAGAAACATAATAACTTTTTACCAAATTTACATTCAATTGCAATTACTAATTTCCGTAATATTCTTTATTCGTTATTTGTAATATGCTTTATTTGTTAATGCTTTCTTCCTCTTTCCTTTTTCCAATTTGCCTTTTGCTTTATTTTCTTTTTATTTTCATGTGCAATATACCATATTTGGAGACAAAGCTAAGGGATAATACAATATTCAAAGAGATTCTGCTGGGAAAATGGGTTTTTCAAAGAGATTTAGGTTGAGGAAAGTTTCCTTTTTCCAATTTGCCTTTTGCTTTATTTTCTTTTTCTTTTCATGTGCAATATACCATATTTGGAGACAAAGCTAAGGGATAATACAATATTCAAAGAGATTCTGCTGGGAAAATGGGTTGTTCAAAGAGATTTAGGTTGAGGAAAGTACGATATTCAAAGAGGTTTCCACTCGGATATAGAAAAATACGCTTATGGGAGCTGGATTTTGACATTATTCCATGATGAAGACTCTCGTTTTTGTTTTAAGCTTATTGAGCTTGAGGGGTGCATAATTTACATGAAAATTCATTGGGTATTCTATTTATTTTGCACAGAATGTTTTCTCACATGCCTGCAAAAGTACTAATATTACTAATATGATACAGTAACTCGTTTATTTGGCTGATAATGCAGAGATTTGTTGTCAGAGAAAGTAGTGAAACGAACCCGTCTTCGTCGGAACGTTTTGCCACTGCTTTCTTTGTAATCATTCGTTTCCTAATTCATGTTTATTTATTCTATTTCTGTGATCTATATCAATTTTTTTAAAAATATTTTGAGATAATCACATCAAAATTTACTGGTTAAGGCTAACCAACCAGTGTGGTTCAAACAAGATAAAGAATCACATCATGGTAACTTGTTAAATAGACACACTGAAAATTGAAAAGGGAAGAAAAAGATAGCTATTTTTGACCAAAAGAAATGGCTATATTTGATAGAGCTCCAACTACAAAATATTGTGCCAAGAGATAATGATTTTTTTTATATAATTATAAATTAGTTTATTTATTATTAATTATTATTTTCAATTAACTAAACATTTAACAAAATTTATATATAAACTAAAATATATGTTTATTCTAAATTGCGGTGTACTTAATCAAATATAACTTAATTTAGAAAATATGTTAGTTATAAATATTATGTTTTAAGGAAGAAATTAATTTTAATACATAAATTAATCAAGAGAATTATCCTCTTCTTTTCATTAATAAAATATATATAAATTTATAGTAATATTATGAGATAAATCATAACAATATTTATAAAGATAATAATAAATAGATAACATTGAGAAATGCTAAATAAATAATAGAAAAATGGAAAAGCAATAGATAAATAGAGAAGGGAACACAGAGGAAAATCAAACATTTCAAGAGACCGGGAAAAAATGGAAAAGACGAGACAAAGGAAAAGAGGTGCAAAAGAGGGGAAGAGGCGTTCTAAGAGGAAAGGGAAGGAATCCAATAATTGTTGATTTTCCATCCGTCGTCTTTGTTAAGATTACTTGGCCTCCTTTCAATTTCAATGGCCTCCCTAAACATCTAGTGATGAAAAGGAGCAATTCTAGTGATGTCCCAGACCTCCTAAATGCAAATATGATCCTTAGTCTTCAACGTGTGTTCTGCCAAAGTTGAAGACTAGGAACTCTAATGATTTATGTTGGTTGCATGCTCATGAATTCTCTAATTAATAGAGCGCCCAGTTTCACCAACATAGGGGGTCCCACAAGAACAAGGAATAACATAGACACTTTTCATATCCTTGGGATCAACAGGGCCTTTTACAGATCTTAACGAGCTCTAAATGGTGTTAAGGGATCTAAAGGTTGAGGAAACATTATGCTTTCTTAAGATCCTCACAATATTATTAGTGGTCCCCTAGATGAAAGGGAGATGCACCCATGAGATTCTATCTTTAGGGTCTTTTTTAACATTGGGACCTCCCCAAATTTGAGGAAAGCCTTAAGACCTTGGTCCCTACTATATCCATTTTTAACAAAAACATTAAAGAGAATGGCTTTCTCTTTCACTTTATTGAGGTGGTTTTCATTAGAGATTCTTAGCGCACGAGTAACTAGCATGTCGAGAACACCAAGCTTCTGAGTAGGGAAATGATGAGACTTAGCACAAAGATACATGGTGGGAGAAAGAACCATCATCCTTATTCCAAATGAGAACATCCAAAAAAGGCAGGCATCCTCCAACTTCTTGCTCCATTATCAAGGAAGATTGATTATTGAATGTTCGAAAAAAAGGTCTAACTTTTATTGGCCATGAGGCCAGATGACACAAGTGTCATCCACAAACATTTTCCATAGCTTAGGCTCGAGATGGGTTTAGGCCAATGCCTTGGATTCAAATTCTTCTCTAAAAATATTTCCCACAACAGGGGATAGGGGTAGTCCATGGCAACCCCGCAATTCTCTTGATAGAATTCCCTTTCAAAGTAGAATAAAGTAGAAGTAAGAAAAATTTCTACTAACTTAGCAGTATCAAGATCAGTGAGGCGATTAATGACATCGATGGAATACTTAATGGGGATGCTAGTATAAAGGGAGACTACACCAAAACTAACAAGAGTATCCCCATGATAAATATTTAAGCCCTTTAACTCATTGACAAGCCAAGAGGAATCTTTGATGAATGACTCAGTACAACCAACTAGGGGTTTGAGTTACAAGGCTAGGTATTTGGCGAGAAGGTAGGTATGTGCTCATTAACAAAGTTGAGCCCAAAGTTCAAGACAGGGAAACATTTTCTTGAAATCATCAATGATTTATCTCTATTAGAAAGTAGTACATCAAGAGATTGAGTAGTGATCTGACAAGAGTACTAATCCGGGTGGCTCTAAAGATGCTCAGAAGTAAAAGCGGACTCATAATAGCTCAAAAATCAAAGTGGTAAGATTTCTCCCTATCAAGGACATGATAATTGTGCTCATCACTTTGATTCCAAGAGTTTGAACAACACTCCAATCCAACTTTGCCTAGTCAAGTTATTGCTCATCAAAGTTTTGACCAAACTTGGCCAAGTGGCCAAGTTTAACGAGGTGACAAATTCACCGAGACCCGGTGAATGAAATATGTTGACCGTGATGGGTGAATTTGTAGGATGGTTAATTTGTCTAATTACCCTTATTTTCAGTGAATTCAAAAATAACCAAGTTTGTGTAAAAAAACAAGAAAATATTAAAAATGGGGAGCAGACCAACCTTGCTGGAATTGTCCACCCCACAGAACAACATTGTTATATTTAAAAAAAAAAGAAAAAAAGGGCCAACAGGTCACCACCCATGCCAAACCCCACCAAATAAACACATATTATATGTATTGGGCGGTTGCACACTGGTGAACCCAACCCCACCTCCATAGAAATGAAACACAGCGTAATTTGTAGTTGGTGGGGCTTGAACTCACCTAGCCGATCTGACTAGCCCACCTCCTAGGCACCTCCGTGTTTCAAAATATATGCCACTAGTTCCAACGGACTGAACCACACGCAATAAAAATGTGACTACAAAACTGTATATACTATGTAGGGTGCAATGGGGTTTGAACCACTGACTATTCCCACCATTAATAACTCTTCCACTTTGAGGCTAAACGATGAACATTGTTTAATATTCTTGTAAACATACATATAAACATGAACTCTCCATTTAAAAGTGACCATGAAGGAGAAGGAAGGGTGATTTGTTATCATAGTTGTGGTGCAGACAATGTACACAATAGTTTCATATTATGTTCATGATTTTGGAGGAGAAAAAGTTCCTCAGTGGGGAGGAATATCTAGGTGGCTTTAGATGGCTCAAACGTCAAATGATTCAGAATAGCTTAAATATATTGGTGGTCGGATTTCTCCCAAACCAGGACTAGATCGTAGTGCTCACCCCCTGATTCCAATGGTGGGAATGACACTTGAATTCGAGTTCATATGGTCAAGGTCAAGTAATTGGTGGTCAAAGTTTTGGTCAAACATAGTGAAGTTGCCAAGTTTAACGAGGTAACAATTTCACCAAGACCTGCCATACAAAATTCATCCACCGTGATGGACGAGCTTGTAGGATGGTTAATTTCTCTAATCACCATTATTTCTAGAAAATTCAAAAGAGACCAAGTTTGTTTAAAACATAAAAATCATATTAAAAATTAGGGGCGAGTTAGGCCTACCAGACCCACCCACTCCACCAAACAACATTGTTATATTAAAAAAGACCCAAAAATGGTTGGCAACTCACCACCCTCACAGAAGCCCACCAAATAAACACATTTTATATGTATTGGGAAGGCCGCCAACTAGAGGACCTAACCCCGCCTCCATAAAAACAACACATGGTGCAATTTAGACATTGCAGGGCTTGAACCTGCCCAGCTAGTCCAGCTAGCCTGCCACCCAGGCACCTCCATATTTTAAAATATATGATGGTAGCTCCAAAAGACCCAACGACATGCCATAAAAGAACGCAACTGCAAAAATTTATATACTACCTAGGTGCGGTTTGGCTTGAACCACTGACTGCTCCCATCATTAACGACTCTACTACCATTAGGCCAAACATCCAACTCTATTTAATCCAATCGTAAGCTTACATATAAACCTAAAATTTGCATTTGATGATGACCACGGTGGAGTGGACGATGGAACCATCAATGAGCAAAGGGTGTGGAACCCAAAATGTGGTTAATGTTAAGAAGCTAAAAAGATTCCCTTGAGGGCCAAAGGTGCCAGTGATAGAATTTGACAAGTCGAGAGTTATTTTTGCACTTTTTCTCACCACCGTGCATTCATAATCTCCATATGAGTAGAATAAATATAGTTGTCCAACAACATGGAATCTTTGGAGAATCTTGTTGAATCTTAAGTATTCGCTTGGATGCTAATTTTTTAGCGGGGGAAAATGTTGTCCAATTTATAGTCACATTTCACAGAATTTCACAATGAGCATAGTGGTTTGCTCACAATATTCATTTGAGAAGCATATTTCCGAACAACCTTCATGAAGGAATCTTTGGGAGAATCTTCAAGATTCTTGAAGGTCCAAAACTGGACGGTGTCAGAATGCACAAGTTTACAGTCAATTTTACACCACTCATCACCAAGAATTGAGTGGTATAGTCATTTCAGTAGATGAGCTTTTCAGTTTTCTTCCATCTTCAAAAGTGGAGGTATATGATGCACTGATGCGATGTCTCTCTTCATGATTTGCTAAGTTTATGTCTTTATTCTTGATATCCATGACTACCATTATGTTGAGGAATACATTTTTCTACATCATGTGAGGTTTTTTCTACATTTCATGTTGAAGGAGGACCCATTTGAGTGAGAGTTATTGTAGGGATAATGTCTCATGGAGGGACACAACACTCAAGGTTTAGGTTATTTGTATGTGTAATAACAAAGAACATATTATGTGCTCATCATCATCTTGCAGCATTAATGGAGTGAACTCCACTCTCTTGACACCGGGCCCAGAGACGTAACCCACATTGGGTGAACTCCGTTATCAATGTGTTTGTGCTTATTGATTTGATGAATGTTCTTATGTTTCATCTTCTTTACAATATGCACAAGTGGTATATCACGATCTGTTAAATGCAATTCCGTTAACATCAGAGAAGTAAAACATCTTGGATAATTATGTTAGCTAAGGAGATTCAGATCAAGTACAAATTGTTAACGATGAAACCATGGTTCTGGTTAGTATTTGGGATACAAAACTCATTATATTGACTAATAGAGCCAATATGAAGTTTTCTAATGGGACTTTATTCAAAATTCTAGTTGGATTATCTAATTTTGAATTAAAGTCACAAACTAAGCTAGATTATTTCCCTGAGGCAACATCTTTCAATAATTAATCATTTCCCTTATAATTTACAAAAGTTCATGTTAACAAATAATGTTTCATACAATGCTATTAGGTTGACATTTTGAAATATTGAAGCATGATATATTACAAATAATTTCAAAACTTTTACCATGTAGATAAAATACAATGCTCGGAAATTTCACACAATTTATTACATAGTATTTTAAGTTGCTCAACTTTGATATTTTCTCATTGATTAATTGTAACAAAAATTTCTATATCACGACAACGTATTTCCCTCACGTGGCATAACCTAGAATCATTCTTATGGAATTCTTTTATGTTGTCGTTTTCAATAGTTAATTTGTTGCATTGAAGCATTTTGATAAAATGTTACATTCTGTTGTGTCAAAAACAATTCCATACTTGGTATATCTTTTGTGTTTTACTTTTTTAATTATTTCACTACCCAATTTGACATTGAGTTGAAGCAAATCAACTCCAATTTCACAACTAGTTTTACTTACAAGGTATGGGAATCATTCATATTTATATTTTGGTATTGTCTTCATAATTAGTTGTTGACATCTTTATATGCATGCTTTTGTTTCTTCTTTGGGTTTCTTTTTTATTATTGAGTTTTTTTCCTTACTAGTCTACGCTCTTTCTGCAAAATAGGAACAAATTATTATTATTATTATCCCTTGAAAATAGAAGAAATGATTAAATTTTTAACACTTCAGTTTTCCCAGTGAGAAATTCAAAAAATGAAAAAATTAATAAAAACAACCACCTTAGTATGCCTTCCCTCATGGTACTTATTTTATTTTTTAGTTGTTTGAAGTAGGCTAAAGAGTAGGAATATTTGGTAAAACATCCCTAAAGTAGTTTTCATGAAATTTTTTCAATACGTGAAAGTTTTATAGATTTATCACTTTGGCTATGTGTGATGGAAAATTCAAACCTAAGAAAAATTAAGAAAAAAAGATATCTTAGTATGCCTTACTCATTGGTACCAGTTTTAATTCTCATTGTGTTTGAAACAACCTCAAGTAGGAGGATTTTTTAGTAAAATATCCATGACTTAGTTTCCATGAACTTAATACCTTTTCGAACTTTTTAGATTGTCGCACTTTTTTTTCTTAATTTACCATCAAACATGGTTTTGGAACCGTAGTTTATTTGTAGTTCTAGGGATAGAGAAGGAAAAGTTCTCTTACTTGTCTGGATTTCTTTATTACAACCATTGTTTGAGTTCCATATGCCATTTTTGTCTATTTAGGTTACATTTATTTCTTATCGTTCGTTGCTAATAAATATATATTTGAGAAGACATTTTCTAGAAAAAGTTAGGGAATTATTTTACTAGAAATACTATAACTCTAAATTTAGAGAGTTCTAGCATTATTGACAATGTGAAAGTCAAGGTTCAACACTAAAATTTGTTGGAAAGAAATTAGAGAATGGATGGGCCTTAATTGATTAAATATAAAAATTAATTATATGCATCATTTCCTACCTCATCTTAGAGGAGGGATACAAAGATTTATCGAAATTTTAAATAGAAAAACCATAATTTTGAGGTGGAAATATTAGACATCATTGAAAATGTCAAGAGAACTATTTGACATGAGAGCCTACATCTTCATGAGCATAGAGAGAGAAAACAATGTCTTCTTATGTTTAGTGACTTTGGGTAATTTTCTAAAATGTAAACTCATGAAGTTATAAAACCTTCCAATTGTAACTTCAATAGTCACAACTTTAACCGACATTAATCTAATAGATCAAATGTCAAACCAGAAATCTAGCATATATATTCACATTCCTTAAATATCAAGCTAATGGGTTCGTAATGAAGCCAAAAAAAAGAAAGTAAAAAACTCAACTTATGAATGGATTATACATGTAGAGAAGAAACAATGTACATTAATAAAATGTTCAAGACTTGAATGGCTAAGCCTTTACATTTTGACATAATAATAAGACATTAACAAACGAAGCACAAATTGAGAATTAAAAAACATGTGAAGGAAAGAAGAATATATGTGATTCATTCTGAAGACAAATCAAGCTATCATAATTTTTTAGACATCTAAGAATTATCTATAAGATAATACAAGTTTTCATAAATTCTCATAATGACACGAGATAACGCCAATTATTATTTTATTTTTTTAACTCGGGATAAATATGAAAAAACTACAATGGTTTATGATGCAAAAAATTGACTTTGAGTGGATAGGGTTTATTGCCACATGAAGATTAATTATCTGTTGATTTAATTTCAATATTTATTTCTCATCTTTGCTCTGCGGCAAGAACTAATTCTATTTCATTACCTTGTACTTTCTTTTACATCGTAAATTATTTAATTCTTTTACATCATAAATTATTTAATAATCTAAATTAGCAATAAATTAACAATATAAATAAAAAATGAGTGAAGTTTTTATGCTATGGACTAATGAATAAGGATAAAGGTCATTGACTTTTCTATAGTTCAAAGAGCCTACTTAGCTGAAGAAATAAAATAACTAATCCCAATTCTCTCTATATATATCATACGACTCTCCTAAATATTGTTCTTTAGCAATTTTTAAATGGATTGAAGGTTCTCCTCCCTCAATAATTACATCCTAACATATCTGCCATTTCTATTAAATTTAATTTTCCATTTATTGCTTCAGTCCTCCTCTGTGCAGGTGTCTGTGACTTTATCTTAACCAATTTATGGACATTCCAAGCATCACTCGCTTTTTACATGATATCTCATAGCTTTATGTTTTTGCATGTTATGGACCCTTATGGGGAAAAGAAATGGATGCTTCATCATGGATGACATCCATTATAGTAAGTCATATGTTTATATATAATAATTTCAACTTTCCTTGACCTAGGTAGAATAAATCTTTATAAACTTTAATGTACGTGTCCTTTATCTATATTGATAATAATAACAATAATATAATTTTAAGGTCACATCAAGCCTAGACACCGAATTGATGTATGAGATAACCTTGTTTATGTCACAAAAGACTTATCTTCGTGTGGAAATTTGATTGTTAAAAGCTATGAAGGTATAAAAACTCCACCTCTAGATTAAAACATGTTGTCTCATATGAGGAAGCACATGTTCTTAACAACTAAGCCCGCTCAATCTATAAACCTCCCCTTTTGAAAGAAATCTTGAAATTATGTAAGTTAGCAATATGACTACCCAGATACTATACAAAAACTACAAGGATCGCAAGGTTTCAAGTCAAATATGAAACTCTCTTGAGATGGTTTTAGAATCATCCCCCAGGCCTAAAACATATTTTTTCCATGAGCATGTTAAAAATAATCTTTTGGAAGTATCATATTGTATGCGATTTTCATTTGAGATCATTTTCATTTTCATTTTCATATTAAGGGTAATGAGCATGTATTATAACCATTCATATATGTATTCTGGATATTGTTCAAAATACAAAATATTTGATAAATACTCGTTTTTTTATGTTACATAATTATTGGAAGGAATTGAGAAACAACTATATGAAAGTTCAATTATATTTTTTAAGAAATTATCTTTTTCTTTTATTGGCTTAGGAGAGCCTAATATGGAGTCAACTCTAAAGTTGAATGGGAGAACAATTTTCCCACTAATGGGGTTCTATTAGTAGAATTATATGACATTGGAAACATTGCTTTGTTATTTTAATTTGTCTTTCATTTTTATTATACAATTAATTTAATAGTAGGGAAAAACTCAATTGAATATGGTGTATGTACCATTTTACAAATTATAGTGATATTTCAGGTTGGGAACTTTTTTTTTTTTTTGGACATTTAAAGAATAAGTATGCCTTTCATTTTTATTATATTGACTTTATTTAACATTGTGTATGAACTATTTTACAAATTAGGACAGACAAAATGCAATTATACATGAAAATGACGTAGTTTTGTTATTTTTTTTAATTGGACTTATGAAGAATAATTAGGTCTTTCATTTTTATTAGATTATTAATTTAATATGCAAAAATTAATTAATTTAATATAGTTTGATGTCTCATTTCATAAATTATATTATTTATAAAGGACGTGTTTTACATTGGACAAAATGTTCTTATACATTAAAATTTCATAATTCTTGTTATATATATGTGTATATATTTTATTAGATATGAAGAATAATTATACATGATAGATGAATGTTTACATGAAACAGATTATGATACTTGTATGTTTGCATTGTGTATTTTGCAATGCTGTAAACACATTGTATCAAGTGATTAATAGTAAATGTAGCTAATAATGTTTTGCTCTTAAAATAAATTAAACCAATTCAATTGGAAAACAATGTAGAGCTAGAGATGGGAATTAAAATAAGGCATTGATTGGTAAAAATTATCTTCAAATATAAATATAAAAGGGGTGGGATCACCACCTCTTTTCCTTAAAAGAAGCTTCCCTCAATTTATTCATGAAATGATTGGATTGAATTAATATTTTCTTATAAAATAATGTACTGAATAACTCATTTTCCTTTATTTGAAATGTTATGTTTTATAATGGCTCAAATTTATAATATATAAAACTATTCTATTGGGAAACATTTATTATTTAATATGTTTACTTTTAAATATTTGTTATGATGATAATTAGAGGTGGTTTTTTTTTCCACATTATAATATCTCCTAACAAAGTCAACCATATAAAGGTGGAAGTTTATATACCCAAAAAACTTTGCATTGTTGATATTGACTTTTTAACCTATCAACATTCAGAAATAATTTAATTTTATTAATTTAATATGTTAAATGATTAATGATGTTAATAGATATTTTTGTAAATATATTTAATTTATTATGCATTAATCATATTATTAATGTACCAATAATATTTATTAAAAAATAATTAATAATTATATTAAAATTGACATGTTCATGGTTTTATTTTGTTACAGGGTAAAAATTATAAGGGTTTAAAACCATGGATTCACGTAGCACACTAACACAATATATCTGGCTTTAACTATCTCGCGAAAAATTAGCACAAATGGTACAGGGCCTAGGTAATACCGGAGGGAGATAAATCAGCAGAAATGGTAGAGGGACTAGCTAATACTGGAATGGACCGGACTGGATGGAGCGTTGATGTAACTATTTTCGGAGGATTGAAGCGAAAGAGGGCTAGCTATATTATGCCGCACAAGGCGATTGTTATCTATACATTTAATTTTATTTAGACGTCTCAAATGATTTATGCAATGGCTAAACAAAATTTTATATAAATTTGATTTTATATAACAGGTTAGTGTAATGTTAAATTTATATAAATTTTATTTTACATTAAAATCAAATTTCAATAAAAATTAAAAAATATCTAAATTTTTGAAATTATATTTAAATAGAAATATTTAAATTAACATTATATAAAATCAATAGGTGGGTTTTAATGGTTAAGAGCATGTGTTTCCTCCTAAGAGTTACAGGTCAAAACCGGAGAGTTAGAGTATGTATGCTTTTGTAGACTTAGCAGTCAAAACAGGTTAACTCATAATTAAATATTGGCAAAAGCTATGATTAATAGTACAAAAAAATAATTTTTTCAAATATATAATTATATGTTTAAGTAAATAAAATAGTAAACTCTTTTAAAATATATATATAAAAATAGAATTAAAATATTAGAAATAAACCATTTATATATTTTTTCCTTTTTAAATGCATATTCTCCTTTTCCTATAATTCAGTTTTCTTTCTTCTATAATTCCATAGAACTAGTTTCCCTCTGTTTTCTCAAGCCTTTTACCACTATAAATTTGGAAATTTAGCTAAAAATTACATCTCTTTTTTCCCTTTATATTTTTAATAGCACATAAAACCTAAATTTAAAATTTTCATTAAATTGATGTTATTGAATTTAGGCTTTTGTGATTCATATCAATTTTGAGAAGAATTTTCGGCAAAAATCACAAAGAGATATTTTTGTCGAAGCATTTTGAACCAATCAGTGTGTTTCATCGTCAGGACAAGTTGAATAAGCAGATCTTGCTATGCATTATAAATAGATAGGGTAGAATATCCAATGACAAAATTTCTAGATCAGGTAACGGCTAAAATGACAACAGCTAGATTTGATTAGGAAATGGCTAGTTTGACTATGAAAGGTATAAACATTATTTATTCAAATAAGTTAATTCAGTTATTAATTTTCTTATTAAAATAAATGTAAATGGACAATTTTATAATTATAAATATATCTTAGAATAAGCGAGTTAATATACTATACATAAAATAATTCAAGTAATAGAGAATAGTTAATTATATTTTAATTAAATATAAGTTAATTATATTTTAAATAAAGTATAAGTTAAAGGGACATTTAGTATCAATAATAAGAGTAAAATAAAATAAATAAATTAGTTATATCAAAGATATTAGTCTAAATATAATTATACAAGTAAGAAATAGATAATCCTATAAATAGTTAATTCTATTTTAAAATATAAGCTAAAAGGACATATATTTATAAATATATATTAAAATAAATAGATTAGTTTCATATTCATAGTTGAAGAGCATCCCAATATAAAAATATTAGAGAATTACAATATTAATTAATAGTTTATTAAGGGTAAAAATTAGTATATTAGT
>APFE030000678.1:135984-161305 GCA_000404065.3 Pinus taeda
AAGCAGATCTCCTAAACCAAACTTCTCCGACTATAGATCGCGAAGCTAAGACACCAATGTCCCAAGAACCAGAAGAGATGAAGGAGATGCAAGACAAAGGAAGTTGGAAGACCGTAGAGAAAAGAAAGAAAGTTATAACACCAATCTCGCCAAGAAAGACGAGGAGCCAGAGAAGTAAAAATTAAGAAAATTGTAGGTCCGATAGACCAATTTGGTCTCAGTGGACGTTAACCATCATCATCATCATCATCATAAGTTTTGTTTTTATTTTTATTATACTTAATTAATTTTTAAAATTTTGCCGTTCATGAACTTCTTTCTTCAAATTTCATATATTATTAATTGTTTTTCAATTTTTAATGATGTCATTACTTAACTTTATTGATTGAAGTATGCCTTATTCTGCTATCTGTTTCTCGCAACGTTTTCCTTTTACCAATTCTTGCATTTTTCGGTAATTAATGGGCATTGATGGACCTAGTGGGAATTCCACCGGGGGGCAGTATCAACTGCAAAGCTCTTACCACTTTATACCTGAATATATTTCGGTTGAAACTTCCACCTCTTCCTTTTCCCAGATCACTTATGTTGAGAAGACAAGCTGAAACTTCCATTTATTTCTTTTCCCAGATCACTCATGTTCCAAATACAGTTACATGTACGGGGTACATCTTCATTCTTTCACTGTTATTTGGCTTTATTGATTGAAGTATGCCTTGTTAGTTTCTCCATGGATTCATTTGCTGATGAAAGATTGGCTCAGTAGAAAGAGATCGGCCACGCACATTGTTAACAAACAATCACAACTGGCACATCGTTAAAAAATAATGTTTAATAAACTCATAATTAAAAATAATAAAAATTTTCTTGGATGCGGATGTTTAAATGCACTAGTACGATGGGGCGACCATGGGTTAGCAAGTGGCGAGGCCACCTGGTCACCCACGCTTCCACCCAGAAGGTCACCACCAAAATTAATGGCATATTAATGCACTGCGAGGGTTGAGGCTTCATCAATTCTTGTTTCAAGATGGTCTCTTCAGATCGTCATCCCCATGCTCCGCCTCCTCTGAACTGTAATTGTCTCCCTGTTGCTGCACAGCCAAGCTCATGCATGACAACGGGGAGATACTGCCAAATTTTATGTTGCGTTGAGATGATGGATGGTGCACACTTCTCACAAAATATTTTATGTTGCCTCAGGACTGATTCTTCGGTCTTGAATCTCAACTTTGAACTGCTAATTTAAGCTCATTTTGCTCCAATTTCCCACTCATTCTTTGGCTTTTCTCCTTCTCGTCCTCGTCCACTTGTTTTTTCCTAGGAGAGCATGCCCCATCTACATCGTAGAATGTGCTGCAGGAGGGGTAGTAGCAGAGGAAGAATAATTTGCCCCCCTCCTTGTCCCTCTCTTACTCATCCCCCTTTCACTCATCCTCCCCTTCAACGACTCATTTCTTTGGATGCTACCCAGCCACTGGTAGCGGTCAGGTGCGGGCTCAGACTATAGGTCCTCGTCCTGTTGATGTTGCTACCCAGCCTCCTACTGCCTCTGTTTCATCCTTGCAACCTAGCCATTCGACTCAATTTCAATTTCATTGCACGTTGGAACGTCCCCACATTACAGTGACTATCTCAGTGGCATTTAGAGAGGAGCCACAAAACTCTAAAGGCCCAGCCTGCAATACTCAGGTGCGGAACACCACCAGCAAGAGAAAAGCCCCTGGAAGCAGCTGAGGGACACACAAAGGTAGTTCAATAATGCACCAATCCAGGTTGCTTCAAGAACATGGAAGAAACTCTGAGAGATAAACAGGATGTAGAAGATGACATGGAGGCATGCAAGTGTCTGATAGTGGAAGAACCTCCTCCACCGAATGACACCTAGCTGGTCAAGATATTTTAAGGTTCTGGGTTCCCGACTCCCAATTGTATTGGTCTATTCAGGTGTTTTTTATTATGCAATGTTGTTAATTTTTGTTAATTTTTCAAGAAACTTTGGTACTATAGGCTATTACCCTTGCGCGGGCAGCAAAATTTTATAGTTTTGGACTGGTTTTCCTAGTGATGGCAGTCTCTTGTAGTTGTTGTTATTAAACATGGCATATTTTGGACGTGCTTTGCGGAGGTCGATGCCTACTTGTACTATTTTGTTACATTAATAGAATTAGTCAAATTTAGAAAAAAAAAGTAATGAAATTTTATCTAAAACTATATTTATATAATTAGTCTGAGATTATACAACAAACACAAATTTTATTAAGGTATATAGTTTTCAAAAATATTAAAAATTTTCAATAAAAACTACAATTTAAATATTTTAATATTTAGAAAATTTGATTTCTATTTTATTTAAATATTACATATCAATTTAACAAGAAGTTGAGGTGGAAGGTTGAAATGTCTAACCATATATGTGATTTTTATATATCAAAATCAACTTTTAATGCAAGGACCTCTAGTAACCTGTCATGGTCATTTATTCGAAGCCACCATCTTTGACATCACTTTCCATGCTATTTCATTAATGATAATGGCAGATGAGTAGCAGTAACATGATGACTATATTGCATAACTACTTTATGTGGTTCATATTCTTCAAATATATATCTAGTCTTATTCTTTTCAACTTTCTTCAAGTATTTTCCCTTCAGAATAATAGATCTTCTTTAAAAGCCTCGACCATCACTATCGACTTGGCTTTCCAACAATTTGCATTTGATTCAAGTACATCTCAATAGATAGTAGTCAACCCCTTCTGCATTGTTAGGAGGTGCTATAATTGATTGTAGTACATCGCAACAGATAGTAGTCAACCCCTTCCACATTGTGATGAGGTGCTATAACAAGAAATACATCGCTTGTATGGGATTTTATATATATTTGAAACTTTAAAAACATGTTTAATTTAACTACTATTTAGTCAAAATATAATATTCAAAGATAATTAAAATTGATAATTTAGTATTTAAAATTATAAAGGTATAAGAATTTGCATACCTTCGTGTACTAATCTATAAATAACATCATAAAGTGAAGAGAATTGTGGGTCTTCATCTTTTTCTTCAATTGGAATGTGCACTTGAGTAGGACCAAGACGATGTAAAGGTTCCAAGATAGTTTGTTTCCATTCCTCAACAAATCCTTTTTGTAAATTTATGCATGCTTCTTGAAATTCATTTCCTATGCAATATCCACAATAACAAGCATCCTCTCCGACTTGAAAAACCCAATTAGTTTGATCTTTGCTTCTAACAAAGTGAAAATACCTTGTGCCTGGTACATTTTTACATCTATAAGCATGTTCACAATCAACATTCTCTATATTCCAAAAGAATCTACATATAAACTTACCAATTTGACCATCACTTCTACAACAAAAATTTTGAGTACACCAATCAACAACACTTTTTGCATCTTGCATTATATTAGCATCAAACTTCATTTGTTATCTCTGAAGAGCTCACTTAATGCAAGCTCCAACTCCATCATGCTCTCCTTTTTCATGACCACTTTCAAAGAAGCTCCATGTATGTTTAATTTTGATGTTAAGATGAAGACGACACAACCAATAAAATGATCTTGCTGATTTGAATGGTGCTACACAACCATCTGAGCAAACCTAATGTTCTCTAAACATGACACTTCTATCCTTTATAAGAAAATAAAAAAAATTGTTGAAAGAATGTTACATAAAAAGGGTATCGTGCTCTGAATCATCACTAACATAAAAGTGAACCTCTTTGATCACTATTCTTTTTTCTAATGTACTTCGTCTTCCACCAATTGTTGCTCTACATGCTTCTAAGATACACGAACCAAAATTGTAACTTGTTCTGAATAGTAATATTGGCTTTGTATTTATTTTTGTGGTGAAAATTTATAGTTTTTTTGCAAAGTCAACAACATATAATACAACACCAAATGGAAAAGTATCTTAGCTAGTTCGAAATTGCATATCTTACCATCTTGCTATGTGACTATGTTGGACATACTGATAAATATGGTTAGTCCTAAATGCACCAATAAGTTCTTTGATGGCAACTTCATCATGAACCAAATTAATCCTTCTCAATTCACCTCCATGAGATAAAGAAAATGTGACCTACTTGAAATTATTTCTTTTAATCATATCATTTGAATAATCATGTGCAATATATTTCCATCTTTTTAAATTAAGACAATTCTCACATTTATTTTTAACACACTTCATATTGTAAAAGTGCTCACCTTCTCCCTTTTCACAAAGTAAAGGCTTGATGAATTCAGTGACATGCAATGGAGGTCCTTCATTTGAAGGTGGGAATTATAACATGTAGTTATGAAATACTTCATAATAATAATTGAATTCCAAATGGTACCTGCAACAACATGTGTCACAAACGTTCTTGGGTCATATATACCATGGTTTCATTGCCTCAAAAGTTCATTGCCCAATTGTAATATTAGGATTTGCATCTTCAAACTTGTGGAATAGCTCTATTTGTGAAATGTCTAGAAACTATTTTTTATGCTCCTCCCTAACACCACGTGAGATTCTATGTGTCAAGACATCTATTCTATTAGAAGAATCTGTAGAATTTTCATTCCAATATTCAATTATTATGCTATGCCATTCATCTGAAACCTTCTTATTTCTAGGAGCTCTACACACTATTGCCCAATTCCAATGAGGGTTCATGATTTCCAATTGTTCTCTAGTAGCAATCCTTCTTGTCAATGTTCTTCTACTAATATTAAGTGCCTTTGAAATTGCAGTCCTTTCATTTGATGTCTTTTTCCTTATAATTGCATTCATAATTGCTCTTCCAGTATCTCTGTGGTATTTTGTGCATGTTTTGCTACCAATTAAGTCATATGATGACTTAACGTTACTAAGCATTATATCTGAAACTTTATTTTTATCATCTTGATTAATTCTAGGCAAACACAATACATGTTTCAACTCCTTTTGTCACAATAAACATCTCAGAAGTTGGGCTTGAGAAATTAAAGTTTTAGGTGAAAAATATTCCTCATACATCTTACTTGTATGGTATCACATGGTGTGATAATACTTCTTCTCTCTTGCATCAATATGGCTCTGAATAGATGATGGAATACTTGCTGGTATGTATTTTGGTAAACTTGATCTACTACTGGATTCTTCTTTCTGACCCAAAATATCACATCTTCTATCTTGCATTTGTGTATCTTGGTTTTGGAACTGTTGATTTTGACTCAATGAACTCATATGTTGGTTGAATAAATTATTTGAACCTTGATTAGATGTTCCCTCTCCTCCCAAAACATCCATGTTTTGGACATCATCTTGCATAGAAGTATTGCAATGGGAGTGCAAAAATTGACTTAATATGTTGGATCTTTGATGTCTGGTTCCTTCTACAATAGTAATAATGATATTTTGCTAGCTTTCATGAGATTCTTGTTGTTGGCTATTATACCAGGCTATTCTTCCTTTTTCATTCCTTTCTTCCTAAAGAAAATGAGGACATTTGTGAGCTCATTTTTTCTTTCTGGTAGACTGGCTCCCCATATCTGTCCAATATTCCACTATATATTCTACATTCACATTATACAAAACACACACTTAAAATTATATAAAATTTTGAATATATATAAAACAAAATAGAAAAGAACATCGTATCGAATGAATTTAGCAATTAATAAAAACAAAAATTACAATGGTCATACAACAAAGTGTATGATTTGTTGGAAATGCTCCCCAAAAAATGCAATGATTTAGCACATCCAATGCAAAGAGATCTAAATGTTGTGAATGGCCTCTTTTTTATTAATGCAGTTCTTACAAACAAAAATAGAAAAAAAAAAAAATATTTCCCCAATCTTGTATTTAGTTAAGGAAACAAAAGTTTATTTATAAAAATAAATAATTACATGCTATATTCGAAACAAATATTTCCCTAATCTTATATTGAGTTAAGGAAACAAAAGTTTATTTATAAAAATAAATAATTACATGCTAGATTCGAAACACCATGTTTACCATACCTGGTAAGTTTTCTTTCATCACTTATGACATATTATATTTGATACAAAGGCAAAAGAAAATTTTCAATGCTTTCCAAAAAAATTTCTTCACAAAATTGTAGATTAACAATTGCCAAAAACAATATTTAGATTTGTCATAATTTGTTCATAAATCTAATTGTTACCAAAAACAATTTCTGTACTTACCAAAATTTGTTCTTGACAAAATTAACAACTACCAAAAACATTTGATTTACTTATCACAATTTTCTTTCACAATATTAACAATTACCATTCTTATTACTAAAATCATGTTTCTTATATTTAAGTAATTTTTCATTTTCACTTCCAAAATATTAAATTTTACATTTAAAAATATCAATAATTATTATTCTATTAACCACTTCTAATTTTATTATAAGTACTTTCCTTACCTCTAAAAGGTTTCCTTACATAACTTCTTATACTTAACATTTATAAACTATTGATATAACAAAGATAAATCAATTTTCTACATAATTTATGATTGAATTGTTAATTAACAATCTCCTATTATAATATTAGTGTTCAATTTTGACTTTATCTACATTCAAAAAAATATAATTAATTTACCAACTATTTAATAATATGTAATTTAATTGTTTTTTATAAATAAAATAAATTTAGTTAAAAAAAAATATCAAATTTTATAAATATTTATTATTAAAAATATTCATAGTTAAAAATATAACAAATTAAAATTTAATAAATTATAATAAATATTAATTAAACAATTTTTTTATAATTCCTTAACAAAATGAATTCATATTTTATTTATATTTATAAATATAATTTAATTTTTAAAATTAAATTCATTATTTTTTTATTTTATTTTATGAAATAATGATTTATTATGAAGGGAATAATGTTAGAGTAAGATTATTATTTCAGAAATTTCTGATCGATAATCCTAATATTTACGCCTCGAAATGCGCTTTCGAGGGAATGCATCAAATTTGACCAGTGATATGTGCATTAAAATTACTAATTTTGAACTTGGGTTTTACGAACCTCGATTTTACCTTTAGCTGCTATACTCTATATGAATCATGTTAGTACCTTCGGTGGAACGCGCTTTCGAGGGAATGCATCAAATTTGACCAATGATATGTGCATTAAAATTACTAATTTTGAACTTAGGTTTTACGAACCTCGATTTTACCTTTAGCTGCTATAGCATCAGGTTTGGAATTGAATTTTTCTTCATAAAACCAATTTTAATGAAGATTTTCATTTTTATGTCTTTAACAAATATATCAATAATTTATATATTTTAAAACGAGTAAGATAATTTGTAATTAGTATTTTATAATATTTATAAAATTAATTCTGAATAAAAAAAAATCTATTTATATTTATTTAAAATAAAATAAAGAAATTTCAATTATATTTTAAAAATTCAAAAATAGTTTCAAATTTTGTTATATTTATTTCAATTTTATTAAAAAAATTGATTTTATCAATGTGGAAGATAGGTTCTTGGTTGCGTTTTAAAAATAAAAATTTCATTTTTAATAGTATTTTAAAATAATTAAAAAAATATGCTTACTTTTTATTTTTAAATTTGTTTAGCAATCTTTGGAATGTTTACAACACATCTCATAAAGAAATTGGAATTAAAAAACATAAATCAATAGAGAAATGGGGGTTCACCGTTTTTTCACTACTTAAAAATTATGTAAAATATTAATGAATATCTTTTAAAGAAAATGAATAAATTAGATAAAAAATACATATTAAAGTTTAGAAAAAATATGACATGAAATTGAATTTAAATTGACATGTTTTGTCTTCTTTTACCACCACCTAATTCTTTATTTTTTTGTAAATTTACGAGTAAAAATTCCAACTCCATTTATTTTTATAAAACTTCTTTGCCACAAAAGGGGAAAACGTGATACAAATTAACATGATTTTAGATTATTATATTTATTATTTTAAATTGCAAAGCAATATGTTTGTAGGATAACATCTTGACAAATTTGCAAAACAATTTTTAACAAGTTTTAAATACGGCAAGTGAAAATGTGTGTGCCATACAATGAGGGGAAAGGTATTAATGAATATACAATGAAGGACTTAGTGTAGCCACATTAACAAAATTAAATCTAATTGATTCTCTATTTGAGAGGTGGAATGCACATCTCAAAACTGTACCTAGGATGAATATTACTTGTGAAGTTTAAAGCTCAAAGATTTTCAATAATGCCTATGCTAAAATTCAATACAAGGAATTCCTCAAAATCATCAAAGGTTTATCGTCACTAGACACGAGCTTGAAGATGGTAGAAATGTACTAGTTGATTATAATATTAAGATGTACGTACCCTTTTGCTTGTCCCTCATATCCCAAGTAATATGTACATCTTTGTGAAGTTGTTGACCTATAAGACTATTATAGTTGATGTTAAGAGCTCTGATGTGAATGATAAAATTGAAGATAAGGCAAGAATTACTCTAGATTAGCAACGGTTGATCTTTGCTTGGGTGACAAACCTTAAGATACAACTTTTACATGTTTAGTCTAAAGGGATTGACTCTCACCTTATTTCATTTTCAAGGTGGTGGTATCCAAATTTTGTGAATCACTTGAACTTGAGAGATAGAAATAATTGTCAATGATAAGGAACATATTTTAGATAGGGATGGAATTCCCCCATATCAATACAATTTGATCTTTCTTTATAAGTAAGAAAAACTCCTATAAGTAAGGGCAAGATTACTAACCTTAACAATGTTGTAAAACCTACATTTAATGAGGTTGGCACCATTGTCACAAATATTACCACGAAAGATGTTCTAGAGAACAATAATCATTGGTTGATCTTTCTTGATAAGTAAGGGATACTCCTATAAGTAAGGGAAACGTTATTGGCATTAACAATGGTGTAAAAACTACATTTAATGAGGATGGCACCATTGCCACAGATAGTAGAAGAAAAGATGTTCAAGAGAAGAATAAGAATCTTATTAATTCTTGTGATATAGAAGTCGGTTTATATTCCTTCCATTTAAATTTTATACTTGTTTTAAAATGTCATTAGTTACAACTCACACTATTCAATTATTTGGAGGTTTTTTTCCTTTTGTGTCTTCCATAAACTTTTTCTATGTATTATTCGAACAAGATTGTCGTCCATTATACTTTTCTAGGAAGGAAACTTCCTAAGTGCTTTTAGAAATGTAATTGAATATTGTTTATGAACCCTAATGTAGGTTTAGTGACATATGAGGCACTTGGGTAGTTTTTTTGAACCAATTTATGTCAACAACAAGTCTATATATTTTCAGTGAATTATTATTTAGTATTTACATTTCTCAACTATCACTGCTCTTCCATTTCTATAATTAGTTGAAATAGAAACATTTTATTGTGCTTAATTTCCTAACAATATGTGGACATTGTAGAAGACTTGAAAACATTTTTAATAGCCAAGCTTCTAGTTCTTTCCATCTTTCACATGGCTACTATTCTCAATGTCCCAATTTGATATGGCTTCTTGAAACTTGTGTTTTTTTTCCTACAAACATTTTGATTTGATAAGAGGTATGTGTTTAATAGGTTTCTTAAAGTATGTATTTCACCATAAACATTAAAAGTTCTTAAATTAAAATCATATTGATTTCGCTTGATTGTATTTTCCTATTTAACATTCATGAAAGCTATTCTTATACAACTGTAGGAGCTAATGTTAAGGAAATGAGCTCAGTTGGTTATAGGAAGATTGTTCATTCGATATATATTATGGATATGATATTATTTTGGTACTGAAAAGTCCTATGTATGCATGAACATGTTCAATGGTAGTGAAGATGTATTGTTTTTTAGCATATTCCTCTTTTCTAGGGATTCATTTATTCAAAATGCTTGTTGGAGTATGCAATTTTGAATGAAAACGAACAACTAAACTTCATTATTAGCCCGAGGCAACATATTTTAATAATTGATTATTTCCCTTATAAAGAGTCAAGGTAACAAATAGCGTTGCATGAAATGTTATTAAGTTGATACTCTACAAGTTTGAGGCATGATAGATTACAAATAATCTCAAATGTTTTATTATGTAGATAGAGTATAAAGTCTAATAATTTCACGCAATTTTCTAGGTAATGTTATAAGTTGGTTCAACTTTTATCTTTGATTGTTGATTACTTATAACGAAAATTTCTATGCCATGACTGAACATTTCCCTTCCATGGCAACTTAGAATCATTCTTGTGGAATTTTATTATGTTTTCATGCTTAATAGTTAATATGTTTCATTAAAGCATAATGATAAATTGTTATCATGTTTTGTGAAAACAAGAGTTTCATACTTGGTCTACCCTTTGTGTATTATTTCTTCAATCATTCCAGCATCCAATTCGATATTGAGTTGAAGAGGATGTATTCTAATTTGTCACAACTACTTTTAATTACAAGGTATTTGTGTTATCCTCACAATTAGTTCTTAGCATTCATCTTAGGTTCTTTTTAACCTTTCATGTTTTTCCTTACAAGTCTATGCTCTTTCTTCAAAACATGAAAAAAATAAAATCTCTCAAAATAGAAGAAATGATTACATGTTTAACCCTTCAATTATGCCGGATGGGAAATTCAATACAAGAAAAAGGTAATAAAAAATCTACCTTAGTATGTCTTACCCTATGGTACTTATTTTAATTTTTATTTGTTTGAAATAACCAAGAGAGATGTATTTTTTTGGTAAAATATCCCTAAATTAGTTTTCACGAAAATTTTGCAATATATGAAATGGTTACAGATTTAGCACTTTGACTATGCATGATGGAAAATTCAAATCTAAGAAACACTAATAAAAAGACATATATTAGCGTACCTTACTCGATGGTACCAATATTAATTTTCACTGCATTTCAAAGAGCCTCAAGGAGGAGTTTTTAGTAAAATATCCTTGAATTAGTTTGCATAAACTTAATATCGTTTGGAATTTTGTAGATTGTTGCAATTTTTTTAAAATTTACCTTCAAACATGGTATTGGAAATGAATTTTATTTGTAGTTATGGGGATAGATAAGGAAAACTTACCTCTTACTTGTCTATATTTCTTTATTGCAAATATTTTTTTGACTCTCATATATGATTTCTTTTGTTTGGGTTACGTTTGTTTCTTGTCATTAGATGCTAATAACTAGATATTTGTGAAGACATTTTCCACAAAGTGGTAGGGAATTAATTCATTGGAGATACTATAACTATAAATGCAGTGAGTACTAGCATGATTGACAATGTGAAACTGAAGACTCAATACTAAATTTTATTTTAAAGAAATTGGAGGGTGGATGGGCTTTAATTGATTAATTAAACAAAATCATTATATGCATAATTTTATACCTCATCTTAGAGGTGGGATACAAATATTTATTGATATTTTGAGTAGAAAAATCACAATTTTCAGGTGGAGAGCTCAGACACCATTGATAATATGAAGGAAAATATTTGACATGAGGGCACACATCTTTCGTAGAGATGTTTGATATTTATAGCAAGAAACTAGAGGATGGTTGTAGCTTAGATGATTATAATATCTAGAATGAATCAATTCTTAACTTGGTTTTGTGTTTGAGAGATAAAATCTATATCTTGATCAAAACTATAAGTAGGAGTACAATTGCTCTTAAGGTTGAGAGGTTAGTTGCTATTAACAAAGTTTAGGCCGAAGTTCAAGACAAGGGAACATTTTCCTGAGATCATCAAAGATTGTTATTTGTTAGAATGTAGCACGTCAACAGATTGAGTAGTGATCTCAAAAGAGTATTGATCTAGGAGTATCACGCGGAATGAGTCGATCTTGCGGACAAGATAGACCTTCCTAGAATCTAAACAAGACCTAATGACAAGCAAACCAACCAGACACTATATTTCTCTAAATGTGCTTTTATAAATAATAGCAAACAAGTGTGTTTAAGGCCTAACTTATGTCCAACGCAAGTTTGGGGATGCCTTCGCTCCTTTGATCCAAGTAAGTTCCTTTGTCGCAAACCTGCAAACAAAAACAAGGCAAACGATTAGATAGGACCTGAATAACCAGTATTATAAAACATATTTAACATGAAAGTCAAGGAATCCATGAAAAAAATAACATGAGATACTTGTTGAGAAAAATGAGCTTGATTGTATTAATTCAAAAGAAGAAGACCTTACAACCTTTGCCTTGACGTTGTACAAGCTCCTCCCAGGGTCCAACAAGAAGTCTCCTCTACTTTGACAAGCTTCACTCACTCCCCAATGAAGCCAAAAAGGTATGCGATCTCTCCTCTTAAGCTCAACTAGGAAGTCTTGATTTCACCAGCATTTACCCTCAAAAATGTTCAGCTTCTAACCTCTCTAGCCACTAACCCAATGCCTCAATTTATAGTGCAATGGAGGGAAGTTACTAGGTCCTCCTTCAAAGGGATAGAATCCTCCTTCAAAGGGATAGCTCCTCCTAAGAAGGGATTAGATCCTTCTCTTTTGGGATGCATGAACCACTTTGGAGCGAACAATCCACGTCGAAATCCTTCTAGAAACATCTAGAATTAACCCAAAAGTGAGTTTTTTAAGATAAACTTGCACCTTTTGACTTTCACAGGGGTATGCACCCTCCCCTTTAGAGACAGAGCGTATAAGTACGCAGGTATTCTAAACAAAAGGTGCGGGCCCGCAGGCAAAAGTGAGAGAAAGTGCGGAACTAGAGTTACATTGCTTTTTGATGTCTTTCTCTCATTTCCAAAGTTGTTTTGAAGAGCTGAGGTCTGAGACTTGCTTAGCAGGGTAGTATAGGTAGTGATAGACCCATATTGACTGCAAATAATCAAGGTGATGATATTTTTGTGTAACAAGGAGGGCCTAGAGATGCTCAAAAGTCAAAGAGGACTCATAATAGCTGAAAAATAAAAGTGGCCAGATTTCTCCCAAACCAAAAGAAGATCATAGTTCTCGTCATCCTAATTCCAATGTGTGAACAACACTCCAATCTGAGTTTTTTCTGGTCAAGTTATTGCTCTGCAATGTTTTGGCGAAACATGACCAAGTGGCCAAGTTTAATAACGCAACAAATTCATCGAGACTTGATGAACGAAATCCATCTAGCAAGATAACCAAATTTGTAGGATGGTTAATTTTTCTAATTACCCATATTTTTGGAAAATTAAAAAATGACCAAGTTTGTTTAAAAAACTAAAAAACTATTCAAAATGGGGGGCAAGTCGCACCTACCAGAACCACCGACCCCATTGAACAACATTGTTGTATTTAAAAACAAAAAACAAAAAATGGGTTGTAGGGTCACCACCCTTGCTGAACTCCACCAAATAAAAACAGATTATATGTATTAGGTGGGCCACACAGTGGTGGACTGGACTCCACCTCCATAAAAATTCCACATGACACAGTTTGGAGGTGGCGGGGCTTCAACCTGCCTAACCAGTCTGCCTTGCATGCACCTTGGGAACCTCCAGATTTCAAAATATATGATGGCAGTTACAATGGACCCAGCGACACACAAAAAAATGATCACGAAACTATATATACTATGTGTTATATAGCACGTCTAAACCCCCTACCGTTTCCACCATTAACGACGTTGTTTAATCCACCTGTAAACTTACATAAACATGAACTTACCATTTGATGGAAACCATGAAGGAGAAGGAAGGGTGGCCTGCCAGGACACTTGTGGTGCAGACAATGTACATAATAGTTCCATATTATGTTCATTATTTTGGAGGACCAAAATCTCCTCAATGGGGAAGAATGATCGAGCTGGCTCCAAAAACACTGAAAACTCAAATAGGATTGGGAATAACTCAAAAATAAAAGTGGTCAGATTTATCCCAAACCAGGACTAGATCGTAGTGCTCATTGCCCTGATTCCAATGGTGGGAACAACACCTGAATCTAAGTTTGTATGGTCAAGGTCAATTTTTTGGTTGTCAAATTTAGTGAATTTGTTAAGTTTAATGAGGAAACAAATTCACCAAGAATCGGTGCATGGAATCCATCCACTGCGAGAGGTGAATTTGTAGGATGGTTAACCTTTCTAATCACCCTTACTTTCAACAAATTCAAAAGTGATCATGCTTATCTAAAAAATAAAATGTTAAGTCCCTATATTACAAGTGATTCCCCCATTACTATTGCTATTGTATCCCTTATTTTTATTGTTGTGCCCCTATTGTCCCCATATTATTATTATTGTGCCCCATAGAATCCCACTATTATTATTTTTGTGCCTTTACATTATTATTGTTAGGTCGGCTTGGTTATATTGTGTCCCCTTAGACTCGTATATATAAAAAGGAGGTTTTTTCATTTGACTCATCTAAGAATTGTTCGTTTCTGTAATGTCAAATAGGTTGCCCCCTCAAAGAGGCTGATTTCTAAGGTATTCATCTATCTTTTCTATCCTTTTGTGAGCTAATTTCATAACATTTAGTATTAGATGGAAAAGATAGATGAACGCCTTAGAAATCAGCCTCTTCGAGGGGGAAACCCCCTTTGTATTACACAAATGAACAATTCTTGGATGATTCAAATGACAAAACCTCATTTATATATATAAGAGTCTAAGGGGACACAATATAACCAAGCTGACCTAACAATAATAATATAAAGGCACAAAAATAACAATAGTGGAATTCTATGGGGCACAATAATAACAATATGGTGACAATAGGGGCACAACAATAAAAATAAGGGGTACAATAAAAATATTAATTGGGGAATCACTAGTATTATAGGGACCTAACATGCCCCTCTCCTTCAAGAAAGTGTTGTCCTAAATGCTTGAGTAGTTCTGGGTACTTCTATATAGAATGCTCATCCTCCCATGTGGACTCTTCAATGGGTAAGTTCTTCCACTTGATGAGATACTCTGAAATTGATCGATTTTATAGTTGTCGAGTTCTTGTTTCTTTGACTGCTTCAGGTTCCAATATGATCTTTCCTTCCTCATCAAGCTCTGGAAATATTGTTTGAACTGGAATCTTGTCACCTATAACCTTTTTTAAGCATGAAACATGGAAAATGGGGTGCACTCGGGAAGTTGTAGGAAGTTCCAATTTGTATGCCATAGTACCTATATTTTGCAACACCTTGTATGGACCATAATATTTTGGTGATAATTTATTATCCTTTTTAGCTTGCTTGAGGGGCATTTGTTTATATGGTTGTAGGTGTAGTAATACCTAGTCACCTACACCAAAACTTCTCTCGTTGCGATGTTGATCTGCCTGCTATTTCATTCTATTTTGCGCCAAGGTAAGGTTATCCTTTAAGAGTTGGAGAACTTGTTTCTAATGCTTGATGTGATCTTCCACTACTTAAACCTTAGAATTTTCTTTTAAATATGATGTGATGGATGGTGGATGATATCCATAGAGTGCCATAAATGGGGCCATTTTTGTTGCAGTATGGAAGGAGGTGTTATACCACCATTCAGCCAGAGGCAACCATTTGACCCATTGTGTTTGTTTATTAGATACACAACAACGAAGATATCCTTCCAAAAAATTGTTAACTTTCTGAGTTTTCCCATCAGATTGAGGATGAGAAGATGAGATATGAGCTAACTGAGTCCGAAGATAGGAAAATAATTTTTTCCAAAAATTTCTAGTGAAAATGGGATCTCTGTCACTTACAATAATCTTTGGGTTTCCATGTAGATTCTGAATTGTTTCCATAAATGTAGTATAAACTATACTCACTTTAAATGGATGAGATAATGCACAAAAGTGTGCATACTTGGTAAGTCTATCAACTAGCACCATGATAACACTCTTTCCTTCAGACTTGGGTAAACGTGCGATAAAATCCATTGAAACCTCCTCCCAACATTGGCTTGGAATGGATAAGGGTTGTAATATTCTTGGGGCCTTAATTCTTTCAACTTTATTTTGTTGGAAAACCAAAAATTCTACCAAAAACTTTTGAATATTTGATTTAAGGCCATTCCAAAAAAAATACTTCTTAACCCTATGGTAGATTTTTGGAAATCCTGAGTGCCCTCCTAAGGGAGAGGTGTGAAATTCCCTAAGAATCTTTTGGAAATAAATGCTTCCACATCCCCATCCTTTCTTGAGAGTGAATCTGCCACAACATTTTGCTTCTCTTTTTTATAGATGATTTCAAAGACATAGCCCAACATCTTTGTGACACATTTTTGCTACTCTTCTAAAGATAATATTTGTTCGAAAAATTATTTAATACTATCACGATCTATTTTTACATTGAAGTGTCTTCCCATTAGCTAGGGTCACCATTTCTTAAGTGCATGTAGTGTTTCTAGCATTTCCTTCTCATAAATAGCTTTGTGTAAATACTTTCCTTTGATTGGACATTTTTTGAAAGCAATGGGTCTTTGTTCTTGCATTAAAAAAGCACCAATTCCATCTCCCAAGATAGCACGTTCGACAATAAAGGCTTTTCTGAAGTTTGGTGTAGCTAAGACTGGTGCATGGCACATTGACTCTTCAAGATGTTCAAAGGCCTTCATTGCTTATGGAGCCCATGAGAATGCATCTTTCTTTAATACTGTTGTTAGAGGCACTTCTATTCTCCCATAATTCTTAACAAACTTGCGATAAAACCTTGTCAACCCAAGAAATCCTTGTAGATGATTTATGGATGTGGGGATTTTCCATTCCTTAATGGTTTTAATTTTGCTAGGGTCTACCTTAACACCTTCATGACATACAATACGACCCAGATATTCCACCTCTTGTACTCCAAAGAAACATTTAGACATTTTTGCATACAATTCTTTCTCCTCCAATAGTTTGAGCACCATGTCAACATGTTCGACATGATCCTTCAAAGACTTGCTATACATTAGTATATCATCAAAAAATACTAACATAAATTTTACAAGGGTTTGAAAATGGAATTCATCAAACCTTGAAATGTGGAAGGTGCATTAGTAAGGCCAAAAGGCATGACCAAAAATTCATAATGACCCTCATGTGTTCTAAATGTTGTTTTTGGAATGTCTCCCATCTTCATTCCGATTTGATGATATCCTTAACAAAGATCCAAATTGGTGAAGTAAATTTAACCATTTAATTCATCCAATAATTCATCAATGATGGGAATGGGAAATTTATCTTTAATAGTGAGCTTGTTGAGATCCCTATCATCTTGACACATGTGCCATGATCCATCTTTCTTGTGAACCAATACTACTGGAGCAGAGAAAGAACTTTGACTAGGTTGAATTATACCAACCTCTAGCATTCCTGTAGCCATACGTTCAATTTCACTCTTTTGGACATAGGGATATTTGTAAGGCCTGATGTTTTGAGGAACACTTCCTAGAATCAAATTGATAGCATGATCATGATCACGAATAGGTGGGAGGCCTTTGGAAGTCTCAAATACCTTGGAATGATTGTTCGAGACCTTTTGGAGATCTAAAGAAATGGATGATTTCAATGTGGGAACCTCTAGTGAATATAATTGTGCAATTATTCTACATTGTTCTTTCTTTAGAAGCTTTTTCATTCCATTAGAGATGATTATCTTTCCTGGTTTCCCTTGATATCCCTTAATTCAACTTCCTTTCCTTCTGTAGCGAATTTCATGAAAAGTTATTGGAAATTAAAAGTTATTGTACCCAAGGATTGTAGCCATTGGACTCCTAGAACAACATCATCACCACCTATTGGAATGGAAAGCATTGGGCTATTCAATACATATTATCCCACGGATAGCTTGATATTATGGCACTTTCTTGAACAATTTATCATTCCTTCACTTGCAACCATCACCTAACACTCTAGTGTTGTATATAGGAAGCAATTCAATTCATTGGTTATCTTATAATGAATAAAATTGTGGTTACTTCTTGAATCAATCAACGCTATTACCTTTTTCTTCTTGATATGCCCTTCTATCTTGATAGTTTTAGGAGTGGTAATTCTAGCCAAGGAATTAAAATATATGGTTTGCTTCATTCCTTCTTTTTCTAGGGTTTGCTCCTAGTGTATATCCTCTTCTTTTGTCGTTTCTTGTTCCTATGTAAAATAATTTATTCTCAGCACACTTATGACCTTTAGTGTATTTGCTATCACAAATGTAACAAAGCCCTTTTGTTCCTTTTTCTTCCAATTGTTGTGGTGTCAACCTTGTAGGCTGTGCATGGCTAGGGCCAGCAACACTTCCATATTTATGATTGTGAGTGGTAGGCTTCCTTGTTGCCATAATTTTTCTTTCCAACTTTCTTGCCAACCTGAATGCCTTCTCTAATGAATCTGGTTCCCAAAGGCGAACGTCATGTTGGATGTTATCTTTTAAAGTCCCTATGAACATATCAATCCTATGCTCCTCTAGAATATCTTTTACCCTTATACTCAATTTTTGGAAGTCCTCAATGTTCTCCATCATTCAACCCTTTTGTTTTAGATTTATCAATTGGCTAAAAAATGTTTCTTTTTGTATCCTCATAATGTGTTGTCATTTCATCTGTAAAAATAGACCAAGTGACAATTTGTTATGAGAGAAAAGTCATCGAAACCATACAAACTGATTTGGTTCCAATTATAAAGTTGTAATATGTACCTCTTTTGTGTTTTGCACATTTTGGAGATTGAAAAATTGATCTTTCTGTAGTATCCATGTTTCGAGATCCTTGCTATCAAACTTCCTCATATTGATCTTTGGAACATGGTGGTTCTTTGATCCAACATTAGAGTCTATGGAATCACAATTAACATTTATTTTATTCTCATCATGAGGGGCGTGTTAGGTCCCTATAATACTAGTGATTCCCCTATTACTATTGTCAGTGTACCCTTTATTGTTCTTTTTGTGCCCCTATTGTCCCCATATTGTTATTATTATGCCCCATAGAATTCCACTATTGTTATTTTTGTGCCTTTGTATTATTATTGTTAGGCCGGCTTGGTTATATTATGTTCCCTTACAATCCATATATATAAAGAATGTTTTTTCATTTGAATCATCCAAGAATTGTTCATTTTTGTAATGTAAAGGAGGTTTCCCCCTCGAAGAGGATGATTTCTAAGGAGTTTGTCTATCTTTTCTATCTTTTTGTGAGCTGGTTTCATAACATAAAATAAAATATTAAAAATTGGGGGCGGGTTGGGCTCGCTAAAACCATCCACCCCACCAAAGAACATTGTTATATTTAGAAAAACCCAAAATGTGTTGGTGGCTCAGCAGCCCTACCAAACCCCACCAAATAAACACATATTAAATGTATTGTGCGAGAAGCCTGTTGATGGGCCCAACCCCACCACCATAAAAACTGTTGGCCTTGTCTTGCTAGCCCACCTCCAAGGCACCTTCACATTTCAAAATATATTATGGCTACTCCAACAGACCCAACCACATGCCATAAAAAAATACGACTACAAAACTATATATACTATGTGGTGTACTTCGTTGTTTGAACTGCCAACTGCTCGCACCATTAACGACTTTGCTACTCTTAGGCCAAACGACCTACTTTGAGGTTGAGCCAATAAATTCATTTGTGGGTTTAATTGACCTGTTAAAATTGTGCATGGTTTTATTTAGTTACAATATACAAATTATAAGTATTAAAAACCATGGATTAAAGTAGCACACTAATAAACAATATATCTGTCTTTAACTATGTCTCGGAAAATTAATACGAATAGTATAGGGCTTAGTTAATACTAGACGGACATAAATTTGTAGAAATGATAGAGGGACTAGATAATACTAGACTAAACCAGACCTGACTTGATGGGGTGTTGAATGGCCAAAGAAGGCAAAGGATGCAATGTAATAGGATTGAAGTGAAAGAGGGCTAGTGATATAACAGAGAATTTCCAATTGACATGAAATGGCTGAGTTGGAATATTAATAATTTAAAAGTAGCATAAAGTAGTAATAAGAAAGAGAAATTAAGAGAGTTGTATATATTATTATGAATTTGGAAATGTATATTATATATTAATTGAAAAATTTAATAAACAGGGTAATTATAAAATGATAAAAGCAGATGAAGTTTTAATGAGGTTGAGCCAGTAAATTCATTGGTGAATTTGGCATTTAATTCACATATTAACATTGTTTCACGGTGGGTTTTAATTGGTTAATGTTAAAAATATAAGGTTTAAAAACCATGGATTACAGTAGCACATAACACCATGCAAAGTAGGTTATATATCAAAAAATCCACATTAAACTTATACACAACAGAAAATATTAAAAAGCCTTGAGTTAAAATAACACATGATACACAATACATGACATGCTACAGTGAAAGAAGACATAGGCTACATGTGTGGACTGAAGAAATGAATGAAAAATTAAATGTAATAGAAATGGTATGGTATGGTGAAAACATCAGGGTAAAACTATTGCTGAATAAACAGAGCCCATTAAGGGTGAAATTATTGTTGAGAAAAGAGAGCCTTAAATCCATGGATTATGCACATGACACAAGGGTATAAAAAATTATTGATGAACATGGCACAAGGTTATAACAAATTATCATGGAGGAAACAGAGAATTAAATCAATGATTGATGTTGCTGATGCACGCGACACAATAGGAGGAAACACAGCCTTAAATCCATGGCTGATCCATTTGGCACAATAAAAAATTAAAGCCAAATCCCTCGGGTTGAACCAATACACAATATACAATGAGTTATATCCAAAAGGGAAAATCCCATGGGTTAAACATAGAGAGAAAAAAATACACAACAAGTTATGTCCAAAAAAATGCATGGGTTAAACTAATAAAGAAGATGTTATATCGGAAAACGAAAACTATATTAATATGCACCAGATTAAACACAAATATAGAATAAATTGGTGAACCTAGAGCTAGAGACCAATTAAAGCGATGAGGAAAAAAATAAATGTAATAGAAATTTTCGAAAAGGTTGATTGAAGCAATGAAGAGGAAATTAAATCTAATAGAAATTATTGAGGTGGAATCAGAGCCTTAAACTAATCGAAAGGAGAGATATAGATATAGGGCCATCTATACATACCTCGAATTAGGATTTGGTTTCATTTCTTTAGCTAGGTAATTGGGTTCAACGAGGTTTGATTTGAACTAAAATAATGTCAACCACCTATTTCCTTCTTTCCTTCATTTCCCTGAACAAGTATACAAGGTTATGAAATGGAATTAGTCGTCGCAGCAAAGCAGAGATGAATAGCAAAACTTAAATTAAATAGAATTTAATCCAAACCAATGCTGAGAGATAATTGATCTCTATGAGCCCAAGCAACTATTAAGAAACTCAAATACCTTGCCCTTCTCTTGCCAGCCTCCTCCTCCTGTAACCCACACAACCATGACTGAATCAAAAAAAAATTAGAAATAGACCTAGACACAAATATACCCAAACTTAAACAACACATATAGCCAAACACAGAAGCGTTACGAGACAAGATATGGTTAGAGGAGGATGATCTTAGAAAATTGATAAGAATTAATAAGTATATATATGGATTCCACTAATTTTCTCAATGACTACAAGAGTTTGTTTTACTGCCTCTACTTCCTCCTGAATCGTAGATAAAATTTTACCTCCTCTACTTCCTCCTTGTTTTGGTGGTGGACCATTTTTTTTTTTATGGTTCTTTCCATTAATTATTGATTTTTTTTCCTTTAAATTGAGATGGATTCTTTTCTTTTTTAAATTTCAATTGAAACCACGCCTCTTTGAAAATAGGTTGGGTTGATGATTTTTTGGTGGTAGATGTTGTTTTCTTTTCTATGGTTATTTCCACTAATGGTTGCTTTTTTCCTTTCAAATGTACATCTTTCCAAGAGCGCTTCAACTCATGGTGTTATGGTTTTTTATTTATTCCATTTGGTTAGTTATGTTATTATGGATTTGTGGTGTGTGGATTTGAATTTCATTTTAATATTTTATTTATTTTTTAGCATGTTTGGAATAGGGTGTTTAAAAGCTTGAGGACTCAAGAATTAGACCTAGATATCGTATTAGTATTTATTTTTTTTGTCTAATAGTTATATGAAATTTTATTAGTACTAAACTATTATATTATATTATTATTTTAAATTGCAAATAATATGTATGTAGGATAGAAAAATGACAAATTTGCTAAGCAATTTTAATAAGTTTTAAATAAGGCAAGAGAAAATGTGTGTGCCCATGTATTAATGAATATTTACAATGAAGGGCATGGTCTTCGATCTTGATAGGAATTAGCGTAGCCACATAAAAAAAATGGGCAAGGTCTTCTATCATGACAAGAATTAGTGTGGCCATATAAACAAAATGGCTAGTGAACTTAGATGAACATCACAACACTTACCTCATGATATATTTCACATTACCTAGACTAAAAAAATCATGAAGATCTAAAAAATCATAAGTAAATCTAATTGGTTCTCTATTTGAGAGGTGGAATTGAGATCTCAATAACCTACCTGGGATGAAAATTACTTCTGAAGTTGATAGCTAAAATATTTTCAATAATGCCAAGGCTAAAATTCAATACAAGGAATTCCTCCAAATCATCAAAGGTTAATTTTCTATATACACAAACTTGAATATGGTAGAAATGTAGTACTTAATTATAATATTTAGATGAACGTACACTTTTTCTTGTCCATCATCTCCCAAGGAATATTTTGGATGTTGTTGACCTGTAAGACTATTATAGTCGATGTTAAGAGCTCTGATTTGAATGCTAAAATTAAAGATAAGGAAGGAATTTTGCTAGATTAGAAAATGTTGATCTTTGTTGGGATAATAAACATTGGGATGTGACTTTTACAAGTTAAGTATAAATGAATCGACTCACTGCTTAGTTCTTTTTTTGGGTGGTGGTATAAAAAAATTTCTCAATCACTTGATCTTGAGAGTTAGAAATAATTTATGATGATAAGGAACACATTTTAAATAAGGATGTAATTCCCCCATATCAGTAATGTTGATGTTTCTTGATAAGTAAGAGAAACTTCTATAACTAAGGGAAATATTATTGTCCTTAACAATGGTGTAAAAATACATTTAATTAGGTTCGCACCATTGTCGCAAATAGTAGACTCAAAGATGTTCCAGAGAAGAATAATGATCACTTGATTTTTCTTGAAAAGTAAGGGAAGATCCTATAAGTTAGGCAAAGCTTATTGGCCTTAAGAATGCTGTAAGTACTACATTTAATGAGGTGGGCACTATTCTCAAAAATAGTAGAAGCATAGATGTTCTCAAGAAGAATAAGGATCTTATTAATGTTAGCGATATAGAAGTTGGTTTATATTCTTTATATTTATATTTTATGTTTATTTTAAAAGGTCATTACTTTATAACTGCCACTACTCAATTTTCTTAATTTATATTTTTCGTTGTTCACTTAAAACATTTTCTCACATGAATAAGTTATTGTGCTTTGCTTATATCTCCTCCTATATACTCATCATATCAATTTGTCTATTTGTCGTAACTATTTGGAGGCTCCTTTTCCTTTTGTGTCTTCCATAAACTTCTTCTATCCATTATTGGAACAGGATTGTTGTCATTTTTTCTTTTCTACGAAAGAATATTCCTACGTACTTTTAGAAATGTAATTGAATATTGTTTATCAAACCTAGTGTAGATTTAGTGGCATATGAGGCACTTATGTGGTTGGAATTTTTTTTAACCAATTTATGTCAACAACAAATCTATATATTTTTAGTGAATTATTATTTAGTATTTACATTTCTCAACTATCACTAATCTTCCATTTTTATAGTTAGCCCAATCAAAAACATTTTCCTATACTTAATTTCCTAATAAGATGTGCACACTATAGAAGACTTGAACACATTTTTAATAGCCAACGTTTTAGTTCTTTCCCTCTTTCTCATGGATATTCTTCTCAATGTCCCAATTTTATATGGTTTCTTGAAGATTGTGATTTTTTTGCTATAAATATTTTTATTTCATCTCAGGTATGTGCTTAATAGTTTTTTCAAAGTATGTATTTCACCATCAACATTACAATTCCTTAAATTAAAATCATATTGATTTAGCTTTATTTCATTTTCCTTTTTATCATTCATGAAAACTATTGTGATACAACTCTAGTAGTTGATGTTAAGGAAATGAGCTCAGTTTGTTATAGGAAGGTTGTTTGTTCTGGTATATATTTTGGATATGATATGATTTTGGCACTGTCAAGTCCTTTGTATATGAACATGTTGGACAGTGGTGAAGATGTCTTGTTTGTTAGTATTTTCCCATTTTTGGGGGGATTCATTTATTCAAAATGCTAGATAGATTATGCAATTTTGAATTAAAACAAACAAATAAGCTACATTATTAGCCCAAAGAAACATATTACAATAATTGATGATTTCCCTTATAAATAATTGTGATAGAAAATAATGTTTCATGCAATGTTACTAGGTTGACACTCTACAAGACTGAGTCATGATAGATTACAAATACTTTTCTAGATAATGTTATAAGTTGGTTCCACTTTTATCTTTGATCATTGATTACTTGTAAAGAAAATTTCTATGTCATGACTACATATTTCCCTTCCATGGAAACCTACAATATTTCTTGTGGAATTTTATTATGTTGTCATGTTCAATAGTTAATGTGTTGCATTGAAGCATAATGATAAATTGCTATCTCGATTTCTGAAAGCAAGAGTTTCATACTTGTTATATCATTTGCGTATTATTTATTCAATCATTTCACCATCCAATTTGACATTGAGTTGAAGAAAATCTATTCAAATTTGTCACAACTACTTCTACTTATAGGGTATTTTTGTTTTCCTCACAATTAGTTCCTAGAATTCATCTTAGGTGCATCACTTATTTTCTTATTTTAGGTTATTTTTAACTTTTGAGTTTACATTACAAGGCTATGCTTTCCTCAAAACATGAACAAAATAAATTTTCTCTGAAAATAAAAGAAATAATTACATGTTTAACCCTTCAGTTATACCCAGTGGGAAATTCAAAACAATAAAAAATACACCTTATTATGTCTTACCCTATTCTAATTATTTAATTTTTAGTTGTTTGAAATAGCCCAAAGAGTCAGATTGGTAAAATATCCCTAAATTAGTTTTCATGAAAATTTTGCGATACATGAAATGGTTAAAGATTTAGCACTTTGGCAATGCATGATGGAAAATTCAAACCTAAGAAGAAATAATAAAAAGATGTATATTAGTATGCCTTACTCGATGGTACTGTTGAAAATAACACTGAGAGGGGGGGTGAATCAGTATTATCTAGTCCTTTTAACAATTCTTCCTTATTTATACTTTGAATTATTTTTGTATATCAGTACCATAAAACAATGAGCATGAA
>APFE030000678.1:169996-190076 GCA_000404065.3 Pinus taeda
CAATACCACGGGCCAAAACCATAACAAACCAATACCATCAACTCAATACTAAGGATCAACACATCTGTCGAGATGCCATGGTCCAAAAACCATAGGTTCAAATTCCAAGGACTAACTACCATGGACCAAAGGTAAGTTTTCCCACATGAAATAAACTTTTTTTTTTTTTTAAATCTCATCATATTGAGAGCCATGCCATGGATGTTTCCATCAAGTACAATATCTGTAACATATAACCATACCAGAAACATAATGCCAACAGGTACCAATATTAATTTTTATTGTGTTTGAACGAGCCTTGAAGAGGAGTTTTCTATAAAATATATGTGAATTAGTTTCCATGAACTTAATATCGTCTGGAATTTTGTAATTTTCACACATTTTTTTTTAATTTACCTTCAACATGGTATTGGAACCGAAATTTATTTATAGCTCTAGGGATAGGGAAGGAAAATTTATCTCTAACTTGTCTAGATTTATTTATTGCAAATATTGTTTAACTTTCATATATCATTTTTTTGTTTATATTACATTTTTTTCTTCTGATTAGATGCTAACAACTATATATTTGTGAAGACATTTTGTACAAAAAGTTAGGGAATTAATTCATTGCAAATACTATAACTCTAAATGCAGTGAGTCATAGCATGATTGACAATGTGAAAGTCAAGATTCAACGATAAAATTTGTTGGAAAGTAATTGGAAGGTGTATGGGCTTTAATTGATTAGTTATGCAAAATCATTATATGTGTAATTTTCTACTTCATATTAGAGGTGGGATACCAAGATTAATTGAGATTTTTAGTAGAAAAACTATAATTTTGAGGTAGAGAGCTCAGAAGCCATTGATAATATCAATGAAAATATTTGACATGAGGGCATATATATCTCCTAGAGATGTTTGATATTTCTAGAAAGAAACTAGATAATGGTTGTTCCTTAGGTGATTATAACATCTAAAATGAATCAAGTCTTCACTTGGTTTTGTGTTTGAGAGACCAAATCCATATCTCAGTCAAAACTATAAGTAGGAAGAAAATTACTCTTAAGTTTGAGAGGTTAGATACCATTAACAATGTTGAGGCCAAAGTTCAAGATAGGCGAACATTTTCTTGAGATCATCAAAGATGGATCTTTGTTAGAAAGTAGCACATCAAGAGATTGAAAAGTGATCACAGAAGAGTACTGATCTAGGTGGCTACAAATATGCTTATAACTCAAAGAGGACTCACAATAGCTCAAAAATCAAATTGGTCACATTTCACCGAAGTAGGACAGGATCGTATTTCTCGTCGCCTTGATTCCAATGGTGTGAACAACACTCCAATTCAAGTTCGTCTAGTCAAGCTATTGCTCGTCAATTTTCTAGAAAAACATGGCCAAGTCGCCAAGTTTAACAAGGTGACAAATTCACTGAGACCTAGTGAAAAAAATCCATCTACCAGGATGGGAGAATTTGTAGGATGCTTAAATTGTCTAATTACCCTTATTTTTGGAAAATTAAAAAATGAACAAGTTTGCTTAAAACACAAAAAATCTATTAAAAATGGCGAGTGGGTCAAACCCGCTAGAACCACCCACCCCAACGAACAACATTGTTATATTTAAAAAACAAACCAAAAAAGGGTCAGTTGGTCACCACTCATGCCGAAACCAACCAAATAAAAACATATTATATGTATTGGATGAGCCACATTGGTTAAATCGACCCTAGCTCCATAACAATGACACATGGCACAGTTTGGAGGTGGTACAGCTTAAACTTGCCCAACAAGATCGACCGAGCCGCATCCCAGGTGTCTCCATGTTTCAAAATATATGGCGCCAGTTCCAACAGACCCCACCACACGTAAAAAGAAAACATGACAACAAAACTATATATACTATGTGGGGTGAGGCGCTGTTTGAACCCTCGACCATTCCAACCATTAACGACTCCACCAACATTAGTTCAAATAGCCAATTTTTTTTAATCTGCTATTAAACTTACATATAAACCTGAACTTTCCATTCGACGATGGATTTGAAAGAGAAGGAAGGGTAACCTGTCAGGACACTTGTGGTGAAAACAATATACACAATAGTTTCAGATTAAGTTCTCACTGTGGTAGAGTGACGCAGGTGGCTCCAGATATGATCATTTTTCTTTTTATCATTCATGAAAATTACTGTGATACAACTCTAGGAGTTGATATTGTTGACATAGATTGTCATTTATGTCAATATAGAAATATTCGAGGAGGTAGAGGAGGCAAAACAAAGCATATTGGAGGCAGCAAATATAGAGCTATCGTAGGAGAAAAACTGAGATGAGAAAATAGAGCTATCAGACGAGCAAAAGGAGCCATTGAAGGAGACAAACAGAGCTATCAGAGGCATATTAGGAGTATCTAGAGCAATGGAACATAAGAAAGGATTATTGGAAGAGTTAGAGGAGGCAGAAGAGTTACAGGAGGTGGAAAACATGTATATATGCTATATACTCTATTGGAGGCGCAAACATATACAAATATGATATATACACTATCAGAGGCACAAACATATACATATATGTTATATACATTATCAAAGACAAAATCATATAAATATTTTCAATATACACTATCAGAGGCACTACTACCTGAAACCCCCGACAACGATATATATGTGCGGACTCAATGAAACATATATGTTTGGGTGTATAAACAGGTGAAGTACATCAAGGGTGTTGAAGCATGGTTGTAAGTGTATTTCATATATGCGAGCCTTAAGCTCTGCCATGTTAAAACATGTGAAGTATGATATAATATATATATATATATAATATTATATATATATCATACAACTACAATATGTTACAGACCCAATGCAACATTATGCAATGGTTTAATTTTATATCACATCTTCCCATTGCAATAATTCAAAGCGGTGTCACCCGTGAAAGCAACGATTGCAATATATGTTGCAGACCCAATGCAAAATTACAATTTGACTTATTATCATATTGCATTTGCAGAAGAATCAGCTGTCAACCATCGGTGATGTCATGGGATCGATGTATAAAGGACCTCCGAAAGCCACAATTGTTGATTGCAATAACATTATGGAGGAATGGACTCGATACAATTATAGATTTGGGTATAATGTTTTTTAAGTCCACCCTTTAGAGTTTTGGTCAGGTTTTCTCATATATTCCTGTGTATTTCAAAAATGTATTGCCCGGGGTTTTTGAAGGTCAAAATGCATAAATAATTTCGATAGTTCAGTAGGCCTGAACGATGCTGATTAAAATTGTGATGGTGACGTGGCATGTGGGGCCTCCTTGTAGGTACTATCTCTCCAATGAAATCTCCTCGTAAACAATAAAGTGCTATGTATCTTATTATTATTATAAGAGGAGCGCTACTACAGTTTTAATATGCAACATGTTTTTCTATGTGTATTCTTGGTCCTGTCTTATCAATTTATGTGTCCCTGAAGTGTTGGTGAACTCAAAGAGACAGAGGAAGCCAAAGCGACATGAAGAGCTGGGAAACCAAAGAACAAGCCAGCACAGAGGAAGACAATGTGAATCGGGAAGCTGAAGAGGCAAGCAACCACAGAAGAAGCTGAAACGAGCATTGAGGAAGCTGAAGAGCCAGTGGAAAGTAGAAACTAATAGTCAGAGGCACAGGAATACATAAAACAGGAAAAACAAGGAAAGGATTGTGTGTGTAAATAAGTAGAGCTAGAGAAAGCCGAAGTTCAGGCAGAGGTAGGAGAAGCAGGAAAAGAGGAGTGAAGCATAAGCTCAACAGGCTTGGGAGTAGAGAACTACAACAAAACAGTTTATAGCAGTTGATCATAAAGGGTTGCAGCCTGTGGGATTGGAGCCTCAAAATTGAAAGAATTGGAATCCTTGGGAGTTGGTGCTCCTAAGTCTAGGACTGTTGCCTTGGCAAAACCAAGTTGGTGCTCTGGAGATTGGAGCCTCACAAAAGTCCAAGTTGGTGCTTGGAAAATCATTGCAACCATTTATATATTGTATCTATTTCATTGCACTATTTGTGTTAATAAAAGCATTTATTTTAGCTATCTATTTCTTTGTTCCATATATAAATGTTTTTATGATAAAAAGAATAATTAAAAATTAATATTGATTCACCCCCCAGTAATTCCAACAATTGGTATTAGAACGGGCTTCTTCATATTAGCATAATAACTTGAAGAATGATTCGTAGTCATGATGAGGAATCATGAAGCGTCAGGAAAACCTCCTCTGTTCAACGACACCAATTTTGGTTTTTGGAAAAAGAGAATGACCTATTAATTAATGTCCCTTGGACCTGAAGTTTGTCATTTTGTTCTAAATGAGTACAAATTCCTCCCACTCTTCCAACAGATCAAGATGAGAGAAAAGCCTACATTGAAAATGCAAAAGCCTTGCTCCATCATTAGTGGAATCACTAATTCCAAGTTTACAAAAGTCATGAATTATAACTCTACCAAAGAAATGTGGGATAAGATAATTGGCTTATATGATGGAGACTCAAAATTCAAGAAGGCAAAGCTTGAAACACATAGAAGGCAATTTGAAAGACTGAAAATGGAAGATGAAGAAGATATTGCATCATACTTTTTCTGAATAGCTAAAGTGGTCAACTCTCTTAAAGGATTGGAAGAAAATATTGAAGAAAGTAGCATAGTTCAAAAGGTCTTAAGATCTCTTCCAGAAATATTTGACTCCAAAATAAGCACCATAGAAGAAATAAAGGATCTAGATAATCTCAAGATGGACGAACTCCATGGAATCGTCACTACCTATGAGATGAGAAAAGGTGGCCCAAGCTCCATAGATGCAACATTCAAGGCTTCAAAATCAAGGAAGGGGAAATAAATGAATGACTGTAGTGATGACTCCGATGTGGAATCCAAATTGGCTCAATTTGTACGAAAGCTAAAGAAAGGATCTAAGCTAAGAGGTAACTACACTCTTATCTGTTTCAAATATGGAAAAATAAGTCATTATGCTGTAAAATGTCCTCATAAACATGATACTGATGATAAAGGAAATTCTAAAAGAATGGTATACAAAAAGAAAGGGATCAATAAGAAGAAATTCTTCTCTAAGCAAGATGAGTCTGATGAGGATGAATTTGTAGTCATCAAAAAGAAATCAGACAAGGAATGTGACCATGATGAAAGCCAAGAAACTTTGTTCATGGCATTCACAAATGATGATGACTCAGGGCTAGAAGGAAATGTAGATGAACTGTTAATAAGTGCCATTGAAGAAAATGAGAAATTACGGAATAAAATCATTTATCTCAAGGTAGAAAATGAGGAAACAAGAAGAAGAGAATATTCTTAAAAACAAAGCTAAAAGAAAATGAAGAGACTTGCGAAGAACGTGAAGCCGAATTAGTATCTCTGAGGATGGAATTGGAGCAAGTTAAAAGGGTTTGGAAAATCTCTCAAATACTTGAGACTATCCTAAAAATTCAAAAACCTCAACATGACAAGTTTGGAATAGGTTTTTAATGAGAGTCATTAAGCACTAAGAATAGTGTGAAAAGTTATACTGATTCACTTTCCAGCAACCCAAAAGGAGAGAAAGTATGTCATCAAAGGAACATCCTAGATTTGAAGAATGTGGATTCAAATCATGGATATTACTGTAGATGCAAACCAATATTCCATAAAGGCCCATCTCAAATCCAAAGCATGAAGCGGGAGTAATTCCAAGGAAGGAACTTAACTCAAATTGTGGCTACTACAACAAGTACAAAACTATCTTGGACATTGTTTTCATTGTAAAACCTTTGGTCATCAAGGTAGACATTGCATGGCTCGCAAGAGTGAAACACCAAAGCTAAAGGGTCAAATAATCAAGCCATATGGCCAAAAAAGGCAGGAAAAAATCAAAACCTTCAACTCATTTGATTTATTGACCAAATTTGATCTGATTTTGTCATTATTCTACAATAATGGACACTATGAACAAAATTTCCCACTCAAAAGAGGAAAAGCAAGTAGTGAGAATCCCAAAATGGATAAATGTGGCCTGACTCTATGTGCACAAAATAATGAAAATCATTGGTTTGTGGATAGTGGGTGCATCAGACACATGACAGGGGAGAAAAGGAAGTTTTTGTCCTTGAGCAAAAAGGAAGGAAATGTACCCTTTCGAACTGGATATGCCAGAATTACTAGAAAGGGAACTGTTACTCTTATCAATGGAAAAGGAAAAGCCCAAAATGATCTGCTAGTAAACGGGCTCAAACACAACCTCCTGAGTGTTAGCTAGATTTGTGATCAAGGACATAATATTATCTTTAGCACCAAAGACTATGAAATAAGGAACTCTTCCTCAGGGGAACTTGTGGCAAAAGGGGTTAGAACTCTAGACAAAATTTACATTCTAAACAAGATTCAAGAATATAAATGCTACTTAAGTCAAATAGATGAAAGTTGGCTATGGCACAAGGATCTTAGACATACAAGCTTTGAGAACTTAATCAATATCGACAAGACTAAAGTTGTACGAGACATCCCAGAGCTATTCAAACCAAATCAAGGAGTATGAGGTCCATGTAAACATGGAAAGAAAACTAGAACCAAGCACAAGACCAAGGAGTTTTCTACATGAAAGCCTTTGGAGATTATTCATGCTAATTTGTGTGGACCAACTAGAAATTAGGCACTCCAAGGAGAAAGGTACTTTGTTTTATTAGTTGACAACTATAGTAGAATGATGTGGATATATTTTATAAAATAATAATCAGAAGCATTTGAGTGATTTAAGAATCTTAAAGCTCTTGTAGAAAATGAAAAGGACTCAAGTATTAAATGCCTCACGACAGGTAGAGGTGGAGAATTCACATGAAAAGAATTTAAAGAATTCTGCAAAACACATGGAATTAAAAGAGAATTTACTGCTACCAAAACACCTCAGCAAAATGAGGCAGTTTAAGAAAGAAACATAATAGTTCAAGAAATGGAAAGAACAATGCTATTAGTAGCATATTTGCAGCCAAAATTCTGGAGAGAATTATTCAGGACAACTGTCTATACCTTGAATCAAACTCAATTAAGACCAAATAGTGAGAAAACTCCTTATGAACTATGGAAAGGAAGACTTGCTTCAGTAAATTACTTCAAGATCTTTGGAAGCAAGTGCTTCATAAAAATCAATGATGGCTCACCAGGAAAGTTTGATTCTCAGGTTGATAAAGGGATCTTCCTTGGATACTCTACATGGAGCAAAGCCTACAAATGCTACAATAATTGACTAAGGAAAGTAGTGGAAAGCATTGATGTAAAGATTAATGAAGACCTTCCAGAAGAAGAAATTGAAGAACATGTAGTTGATCCTTTCAATGAAGAAGAAGAACCAGAAAAAGAAGAAATAGATTAGGAAGGAGAAGAAGAGGAAAAAGAACCACTTCATACCCCTTCAAATATGAAGTTTCTCCAGAAATATCATCCAGAAGAGTAGATTATTGGCAATAGAGATGAAGGGCTGCAAACCCAAAGAAGGATGATAAATACACCAAAAAAAAATGATATTTCTCTTCTATCCATGATAAAACCAAAAACAAATACTCAAGAAAGTAAGGATCATCGTTGGGTAAAAGCCATGGAAGAAGAAATGTCCCAAATTGAGAAGAATGAGACATGGGAGCTAGTACCTCATCCAAAGGACAAAAACATTATAGAAACCAAGTGGGTATTAAGAAAAAAATGAATGAAGATGGACAAATCATCGAAAACAAGGCAAGGCTTGTTTACAAAGGCTGTTCACAAATTGAAGGAATTGACTTTGAAGAAACATTTGAACTAGTAGCTCGTATGGAAGCTATTAGGATGTTCTTGGCATTTTCTTCCTCGAAAGGACTCAAAATCTATCAAATGGACATAAAATCAACATTTCTGAAGGAAGAAGTCTACATGGAGTAACCATAAGGGTTTGATCTAATAGAAGGAAAAGGCTTAGTCTGTAAGTTGAGAAAGGCATTATATGGGTTGAAACAACCTCCCAGAGCTTGGTATGCAAGATTGGATCACTATCTACGACAAAAAGGCTTCAAGAAAGGAGTGACAGGAAGTAATCTCTACATAAATATGGATGAAGGTAAGTTACTAGTCACACTTGTTTATGTTGATGATGTGATATTTGATAGCAATAATGATGAGATGAGCCATGAATTTTCTCAGAACATTTTAAAACACTTTGAAATGTTGATGATAAGACAGTTATCTCACTTCCTTGGACTACAAGTATCTCAAACTAGAGAAATATTGTTTATAGCTCAAGCCAAATATCTTAGAGACGTGCTTAAAAGATATGGAATGGAAGACTATGTACCCATGAGCACAAACTACAAATTGAGAAAAAATGATGAATCCCCTCCAGTAGATGCAACTAATTATAGGTCAATAATTGGAGCCCTTCTGAACCTAACAGTTATGGGACTCAACATAATCTAGACAGTACAAATATTGGGAAGATTTCAATCTGCTCCTAAACAATCACATTTGTTAGTTGTAAAAAGAATTCTCAGATATCTAAAAGGAACTCCTTATTTTGGTCTTTGGTACCGTAAGAGTTCAACACTGACTGTAACTGCATACCCCGATGCTAATTAGGCTGGAAGTGTAGATAATCAAAAAAGTACAAGTGGAAATGCATTCTTCCTGGGAGACTATTTAGTATCTTGGCTTAGCAAAAAATAGACATCTATATCATTATCCACAACTGAAGCCGAGTATATAGCTATTATAGACTGTTGTACTCAAATACTATGGATGAAGGAAGCTCTAAAAGATGTCAACATAGGTACATATCAACCAATTACCATATATTGTGATAACAGAAGTTCTATCAGTCTCAGCAAAAATCTAGTGATGCAATCAAAGACCAAACACATACCAATCAAGTATCATTTCCTTCATGAAAAAGTAGTTGAAAAAAACATCATCTTGGAATATATCAATACCAAGGAATAGATAGTTGATATTTTCACAAAACCTCTTCCTCGAGAAGCATTTGAACATCTCCATCAAAAGATGGGGGTTATCTCTTTACCATCACTCAAGTTCATTCATAAAGATATTGCAGGACAGGGGGAGAAGTTCTACAGGGGGAGCAGTTCAAAAGGGGGAGTCCCTATGCATTCCTTTGCCATTGATGTCAAAGGCGGTCATAAGAAGAATATTTCCATCAATAAGAAAGGGGGAGATTATTGACATAGTTTGTCCTTGATGTCAATATGGCAATATTGGAGGAGCCAGAGGAGGCAAAATAAAGCAATTAGAGGCAACAAATATAGAGCTATCGGAGCCACAAAATAGATAGGAGAATATAGAGCTATAGGAGGAGCAAACAAAGCCATTAGAGGAGCAAACGAGAGCTATCGGAGACATATCAGGAGTATCAGTAGCAATGGAACCCAAAGAAGGTCTATCGGAAGAGCTATAGGTGGTGAAAGAGTTAAAGGAGGCAGAAAACATGTATATATGCTATATACACTATTGGAGGTGCAAACATATACATATATACTATATACACTATCAAAGGTGTAAATATATACAGATATGCTATATACACTATCGGAGACAAAAACATATACATATATGAAATATAGACTATCGGAGGCACTACTATGCAGAATCCCTGACAAGGATATATATGTGCGGACCCGACGAAACATATATGTTCGGGTGGGTAAATAGGTCAAGTCTGCCATGGGTGTCAAAGCATGGTTTTAAGTGTATTTCATATATGCGAGCCTTAAGCCTCACCACGTTAAAACATGTGAATTACGATATAATATATATATATATATATAATATATATATATATATATATATATAATATTAAATATACATATACATAATATATCATACAACTACGATAGGTTGCAGATCCGCTACAACATTATGCAATGGCTTAATGTTTTATCGCATCCGCCCATCGCAATAATACAAAGGGGTGACACCCCTGAAAGCACCAATTGCGATATATGTTGCAGACCTGATGCAACATTACAATTTAGCTTTTTATCATATCGTATCCACAGAAGAATCGACCGTCGGCCATCTACGATGTCATGAGCTCGACGTATAAAGGAGGTTCAAAAGTCGTGATTGCCGATTGTGATAACATTATGGAAGAATGGACTTGATGCAGTTATAGATGTAGGTATAATGTTTTTTAAGCCCGCCCTTTAAAATTTTGGTCAGGTTTTCTCATATATTCCTGTGTATTTAAAAAATGTATTGCCCGAGTTTTTTGAAGGCCAGAATTCATAAATAATGGTTTTGATAGTTCAGTAGGCTTGAACAATGCCAATTGCGATTGTGATAGTGACATGGCATGTGGGACCTCTTTGTTGGTACTATCTCTCCAATGAAATCTCTCTATAAATAATAAAGTCATGTGTATGATATTATTATTGTAAAAGGAGTGATGTTACAATTTTAATATGCAACATGTTTTGCTCTGTGTATTTTCGATCCTCTCTTATGAATTTACATGTCCCTAGAGTGTTGGTGAGTTCGAAGAGACAGAGGAAGCCAAAGTGACATGAAGAGTCAGGAAACCAAAGAACAAACCATCACAGAGGAAGCCAAAGCGACTTGGGAAGCCGAAGAGGTAAGCAAGCATAAAGGAAGCTGAACCAAGTGTTGAGGAAGCCTAAGAGCCAGTGGAAAGTGGAAATGAACAGTCAGAGGCATCATGAATAGATAAAACAAGAAAAACAAGGAAAGTACTGCTTGTGTAAATAAGTAGAGCTAGAGAAAGCCGAAGTTCAAGAAGAGGCAAGAGAAGCAGGAGAACAAGAGTGAAGCATAAGCTCATCTGGCTTGGGAGCAGAGAACTACAAAAAAAATTATAACAATTGATCATAAAGGGTTGGAGCTCATGGAGTTGGAGCTTCAAAACTGAAAGAGTTTGAATCCTTGGGAGTTGGTGCTGCTAAGTCTAGGACTATTGCCTTGGAAAAATAGAGTTGTTGTTCTGGAGGTTGGAGCCTCACAAAAGTCCAATTTCGTGCTTGGAAACTGTTTGCAACCAATTATATAATTGTATCTACTTCATTGCATTGTTTGTGTTAATAAAAGCATTTATTTCAGCTATCTATTTTTGTGTTCCATATATAAATGTTTTGGTGATAAAAAGAACAATTAAAAAGAAATATTGATTCACCCTGCCCACCCCCCCAACCCCCCTTTAGTATTTACAATAGATGTTATGGAAATGAGGTCAGTTGATTAGAGGAAGATTGTTTGTCTCCATATATATTGTGTATATGATATGATTTTGGTACAGGAAAGTCCTATGTATGCGTGAACATCTTTGATTGTGGTGCACACGTCTTGTTTGTTAGTATTTTCCCTTTTATTGAGGTATTCATTTATTCGAAATGCCAGTTGGAGTGTGCAAGTTTGATTCAAAACAAACAACTAAGAAACATTATTATCCCGAGGAAACATCTTCCAATAATGTGTGGTTTCCCTTATAAAGAATCATGGTAACAAATAGTGCTACATGAAATGCTCTTAGGTTGATACCCTACCATATTGGGGCATGATAGATTACAAATATTTTTCTAGATAATGTTATAAGTTGGTTCAAATTTAAGCTTTGATCATTGGTTACTTGTAACAAAAATTTCTATATCGTGACTACATATTTCCTTTTCATAGAAACCTGGAATAATTCTTGTGGAATTTTATTATTTTTTCATGTTCAATAGTTAATGTCTTGCATTGAAGCATAATGATAAATTTTTATCTCATTTTGTGAAAACAAGAGTTTCATACTTGGTATATCCTTTACGTAATATTTCCTTAATCATTTCACCATCCAATTTAACAGTGATTTGAAGAGAATCTATTCTAATTTGTCACAACAACTTTTACTTACAACGTATTTGTGTTGTCGTCACAATCAATTCCTAGCATTCATCGTAGGTGCATCCCTTATTTTCTTCTTTTAGGTTTTTTTCTAACTTTTGAGGTGTTTTCCTTACAAGTCTATGTTCTTTCTTCAAAAAACAAACAAAATAAATCTCCTCTGGAAATAGAAGAAATGATTACATACTTAATCCTTCAATTATGCCCAATGGGAAATTCAAAACAAGAAAAAAGCAATAAAAAAATCCACCTTAGTATGTCTTACCTTATGGTACTTATTTTAATTTTTAGTTGTTTGAAATAACCCAAAGAGTCAGATATTTTTGGTAAAATATCGCTAAATTAGCTTTCACGAAAATTTGCAATACATGAAATGGTTACATATTTAGAAATTTGGTTATGCATGATAAAAAATTCAAACCTAAGAGAAATTAATAAAAATGCATAAATTAGTATCCCTTACTTGATGTAATTTTCATTGTGTTTGAAAGAGCCTCGAGGGGTAGTTTTCAATAAAATGTTTGTGACTTGGTTTCCATGAAATTAATATCTTTTGGAATTTTGTACATTGTCACTCCTTTTTTCTTAATTTACCTTCAAACATGGTATTGGAATAGAATTTTATTTCCAGTTCTAGGGATAGAGAAGGAAACATTATCTTTTACTTGTCTAGATTTATTTATTTCAAATATTGTTTGAATTCATATACCATTTTTTTGTTTAGATTGTGTTTGTTTATTCTCATTAGATGCTAATAACTAGATATTTGTGAAGAAATTTTCTACAAAGAGTTAAGGAATTAATTTGTTGGAAATAGTATAATGCTAAATGTAGTGAGCCCTAACATGATTGACAATGTGAAAGTCAAGATTCAACACTAAAATTTGTTGGAAATAAATTGGCTATTGGATGGTGTTAGCACCTAAATCTGCCTCAGGACGAAAGAAGGCAAAATTCAGGGTAACCACAAACCACGCTCAATCTAGTAGCTAGCCCTACCAGAATAGGAGAGGGCTCTCTCCGAGTCACACTCAGTGAATAAGTAAATGAAATGACCTGAGATGACTTATAAAGAACTATTTGTCTTAGGCTAGTAAGTGAAAATGAAAACAAAGAGTGATTTTTATGAATGACTATATTTCTGGGATGTTATGGGACCACTGGACCTCAATGAACAGAGAACTTAAAATGAAGGCACAGATTATTTCGTGAGGCAAGGTAGGCTAAAAGCATAGAAATGTAGTTTTAAAATGTGGTGGGATGGAAAAAATGATTAATAAGTTGAAAAGGGAATGGGCGACATGAATCATTTTCAAATAGAAGAATGAACACTATATATGAAATTTTCCACAGGTAGAGCAATAGAATTGAATTCTACATGATCTCACTCGAAACATTTCACCAGAAATGGATACGAAATGAAACTATGGAACATAACAAAGAAATGGAGAGAATTATTAAGAAGTTGGAAAGGGCATGGGTGACATGAATCCTTTACAAATAGAAGAATGGACACTCTATATGAAATTTTCCCACAGGTAGAGCAATAGAATTGAATTCTACCTGATCTCACTCGAAAAATCTCACCAGAAATGAATGCAAAATGGAATACATAACATAACAAGATACATATGAAACATAAGAGAAAAACTTGCTATACTCACAACCACAGGAATCACATGAAACAGAGCCTCTGCCTTTCATTAATTCTCTGTAAAAATATACAATGCAGAAACAAAGTTTCTTTCCCACAGTCTCCCAGATGTTACAACCCAACCAACCCTTTGCAAATAACTTGCATACAATATATAGAATGTGTGAGGAAGAGATAGAATGCCTAGGGGTTGGGAAGTTACTCAAATCATTTCAAAATGGGGATGGAGAGCCAACCATCAGCTACAGGTGCAGCGCTGATAATATGACATTTTTCTTTGGGGTGACCGTTTTCCTTCCTTCGCGACTTGGATAGAAGCCAATCTGGAGAAAAAACAATTTGAATGCTGCCTTTGGTGCCAAGAAAACAAAGTTTATATGAGCGGGTCCACTTGGAGAAGTTGCGAACTGAAATTTCATGAAACAGAAGAAAATTGGCAAATTTTCCTCCGTGCGCCACGCCATTTTCTTTGTGCATCACGCTACTTTAGGGCCTGTTTTCGGGCACTTCCAGGTGTCCAAAATGTGCCCAAGTGGGCTTGCTAGAAATATTGGCCTATATACATTCTAACCCCACTAGAATTTATGAATTTGAAGCTCATTTTTCCCTCCAAATCTTCATTTTTCGAAGACTACCTTATGTGTGTCCAGAAAGTGGCAGAAAGACCATTTTTGGGTGTCTTTTGACCTTTAGGAGACCCAAGACTTATCAAAATTTCTAGCCCAGACACCAGTAGAGGTATTTTTCAATGTTGAATCCAAAAATGAAAACCTTTTCTCGATTGGAGTGCTAAAATTTTAGCGACGTGCAGTGTGCATGGCGCACAGGGAGAAAATCCCTGTTTTTTGCCCAAAAAATTTCCCTGCGACCAAAATTTGCCCAAATTTTTTGAGATTTGGGCTGAAGTTCTCTATGGGGTGCTTTGCTAACTCAAGGAAGCCTCGGATAATATCCTGAGCCTATCTTGCTCTTTTTCCCTTTTTGCCCTTTTTGTGTCTTTCCTCAGTTTTTCTTTCAAACTCCTTATTTGCCTCTCATACTCAAGTTTCATGCCCTGTAATGATGAGCCATGTGTCTCAGCATTATGTTGTCTTTGTCAGCCTTGTTCCATATTTTGTCTAGTTGCATGTTGACTCTCTCAAGAACAGACTCACGATCATCCATAACCTGTTGCTCCAATGAAGTGAATTCAATCCTCCTCTGCTGGGTAGTTAGGCGACCCTCATGGATGCTCTGCAGCTCCATGATCACATGCTGGTCTTCCAGCTATTTGTTCCTCTGCTCTAGATAGTTGATGACCCATATGGACCTCTTAAAATTGAGCATCAAGTCTTTGATTTCTGTGTCCTGCTCCTAAATAATCTTCCTAAGTTTGGCATTTTCTGCTTCTCTCTCTTCATCCGGAATGAGGATGACACCGGTGCCTTGAGCACTTGATGGCTCACCTGAAGGCCCCTCCTCATGCATTGGCTCCTTGCCTCTGTCCTGTTCTTGTGTCGTCAATGCCGGAAGCGAGGCCCCTTCCACCCCAGGTGGAGATAACACTCGCTTTGCTGCAGCAAAAAAAGGCCTGGTGCCTTTCGGATAGCCTCTCTGATATGATGGAAAATGGCACCACAGTGGTCTCATGGCACTCATGCTGATGAGAAGTACCCCCTATCTCATTTTTTTCCTCTGATACTACCTTTGGAGTGTTGAAGAAGTCACGAGAGATGAAGTCCTCCCAAGCAATGCCCTGCAATCTCAACTGATGGTCCAGCAAAATCTGGATAAGAGAAAAGTGATACACGTTGTTGAGCTACTGCTGAGGGGTCTTATGCTGCATGAATTTTCTCATCCTCTCTATGTTCCCACAAATGAAGAATGTGAGGTTCATCATACGCACCCTGGTGAAGTGCATGAGTAACCTGATGTGATAGGCATAAAGGTGAGAAAACCTCCCCTCACATCTAAAGTATTTCATGATCAATCTCATGAGCAGAGCATAATCATCTCTCAGAAATCTGAATGGGAAAACTCTCATGAGCTGACTCAAACAACTGGCTTTTATGTAAGGTTCATAAAGTTCCCTCTCTGCCTTCATCTTCTTGTGCCACTGTTCTCCAACATTTGGTATGCCTGTTACCACTGATATGGTTTCGGGTGTCAATGTGAAAGTGACCCCTGCCAAGATAGGCTGTCCTCCCTGTAGGTGAAGTGCAAAGAGGTGGGCCAACTCATGATGAATCCTGACATTTGCCACCCTCTGACAAAATTCGAAACATGTCGAGTCCTGGAAACAAGACATAGCAAGAGGGCATGCCTGCAACTCCGTGAGGGTGTTTGGTTCATCCCTGACATGTCTGCCACTCCTAGGTCTCCGGGGAGCCTATTCTCCTGAGGCTGTATCACTTTGGGTTTCCCCCTCATAATCTGATGCAGTCTACGATGCCATTGTTGCTGTTTGTACCCTGAATTTCTTTGCTTCCCTCTGAAACAACTGAACTGATAGATGCTCTGCAAATCTGTCACCAAGGGGACAATAATAATAGGGGAGTTTAGGAGGGGAATGATGAAAAGAGGAATAGCGGTTTAAAAGGATAAATTTATCAGCAATCTGGGAGTGTTTGAGTATGGTGTTGACGGGGTATGTTTTGGATCCTTTGAGCCATAGGAATAGAGGGGACAAATGGATATGATTTCAGTGGAGCTAGGGTGATTATTAGGGGAAACTGCTATAGGGGGATTAACTGATAGAGGTAGGGTAGGAGCACTCTTTAGCAATAAAGTCATTGTAGAAAAACCCTAGCTTTCTTGACCTTCTTTATATCATCTTTGTTTTACTTTTAAAAATTTTGCATTTGATTTCATGGTCTTCATAATAACATTCCCCTTCAAGTTTAAATGCTAATGTTGAAGGTAGTTGGGCTACCTCTCCAACCTTGAGGGTCATTTATAAAATTTTTAGGCAATTTAGTGCATTTTGGGCTTATAAGTCTGTGCACCGCACGCCGGGTATGCGCTGCGCCAGTGGCAATTTTGCACTGTGGCCAGGATCCCATTGCTCACGGCCCTGAGTGCGTCGCGCCACCTTGTGTGTGTGTCGCACACTGTAAAAGTCACCCAGCTTGTTTGAAAAACAAGGGAGATGGTTTTAGTGGTGAATTTAGGATGATTTTCTTAGGAAACATGATGGAGGGGAGGTGAGAATGATGAGGGGTGAGGGGACAAGGGGAGGGGAGCAGAACCTTGGTGGCATCATCACAATTTTGCAACACCATGTATTGTTTTTCTTGGTGATCTTTTCCATGGATGGCCTTGTGCTTTTGGGTACCATTTAAACATCTTATAAACACCATATCATTGACAAAATTGATGTACAAGAGGTGTCATAAAGCCTACCTTTTGATTTGATGGGCTTCACAAAGATTTGAAACATTTTTGCCTTGTTTTTGAGCTGCTGGACTGTGTGCACCGCGCGCTCTTCCCAGTGCACCGTGCAGCTTATATGCACCGCGCTTGTGTATTTGTTCAACAGCGGGCGGGCTATGTATGCGTCGTATGCAGTGTATGTGCCGTGCTCCTACTTGTGTGCGCCGCGCTTCTCAAATCACCTACCAACTCACTCAAACACTCACCAATCTCACTCTCCCACCTTTTTCAATGCCTTTCTAAGTCTCCAATGGCACAATGATTTTGCTTTGGTCCACAATCTGTATTTATAGGCTTGATAGAAACTGGTTTGATTTTTTCCTCTTTAAAAACCCATTTTCTAATGTTTGTGTTCTACATTTTTGCATTGACCTTTAAACACACTGATTTTCGCTTTTCCATTGAAATTTTGGCTCAAATGATGAAATCTTTGGCACTCCTTTGCAGGGATTGTGTGATTGGGCCTTCGGCTTTAACATCAATGACTGCATCTGAAAATATCAACTGTCGATTTCTGGAAAAAAAATTCATAGTTGACCTTGCTTGACTTTTCTTCAAGACAGAGTTTTGAAGAAGAGTCGATGTCTCTTGTGGTGATGATGAAGCTTTCTGCACTGTAGGTGTATTAGGTCTCCCTCTGGCCTGCATGGCTTGTTTTCTGGACATGTTTTTTCAAGGACCAAACTGATGAATTTCTAGACTCAAACCAAAAATGACTCTATCCTAAAGTAGGACCAGACCTTGACTATCATGATTTTCATTGATTTTGGACCAAGACCTAAACCGGCATGGGCCAGACATGAGGGAAACTGACCAGCATGACTTTCTTCGTCAGGTCATGGCATGTCCCTAGTGAAATGCAACTGGAAGAGAGGAGCGGGACACCTAATCATGAAATGCATAAAGAGTTTTGATCCCTGACGAAGGACTCGACTAGGCTGACTCTAACAGATGGGATTTAATTGATTAATTATAAAAAATCATTGTATGTGTCATTTTCCACCTCATATTAGAGGAAGGATAAAAATATTTATTAATATTTTGAGTAGCAAAATCATAATTTTGAGGTAGAGAGATTAGGCAACATTGATAAGATCAAGGAAAATATTTGACGTGAGGGATAACATCTTTCCTAGAGATGTTTGATATTTCTAGCAAGAAACTAGAGCATGGTTGTTCCTTAGATGACTATAACATCTAAAATGAATCAAATCTTCACTTTGTTTTGTGTTTGAGAGATAAAATCCATATCTCGGTCAAAGATATAAGTAGGAAGACAATTGCTCTTAATATTAAGAGGTTAGATACCATTAACCAAGTTGAGGCCAAAGCTCAAGACATGGAAACATTTTCTTGAGACATTAGATTTTGATATTTGTTATAACGTAGCATGTCAAGAGATTGAGTAGTGATCTCACAAGAGTACTGATTTATGTGGCCCAAGAGATTCTCAAAAGTCAAAGAGGACTCATAATAGCTCTGTTGGGTCCCTATAGTACTAGTGATTACCCCATTACTATTGTAGTTGTATCCCTTATTAATATTGTTGTACCCCTATTTTCCCCATATTGTTATTACTATGCCCCATAGAATCCCTCTATTTTTATTTTTGTGGCTTTATGTTATTATTGTTAGGTCGGTTTGGTTATATTGTGATTCCTTAGACTCCTATATATAGAAAGGAGGTTTTGTCATTTGAATCATCCAAGAATTGTTCATTTATGTATTGTAAAGGAGGTTTCCCCCTTGAGGAGGCTGAATTCTAAGGCGTTGATCTATCTTTTCTATCTTTTTCTTGAGTTGGGTTCATAACATTTGGTATCAGAGCTTTGGATTCTAGGGTTTCGCTGCTCCAAATAGGTCATTGTGGAATTTTCACTATAACTATTTTTTTGCGATGTTTCAGAAGCTAAAAAAAAAACCCATTTGAGAAGAAATCACGTTGAACCTTGGGTCTAAATTTCAGAGCCTTTTGCACTATATTTGCAGAGATATGATTTGAGGAAGTTGGTCTTTTTGAAAACTCTAGAATTACATTCCAAACAGGTGACCTAGGAAAAATTGTCATAACTTTATCTCTGAGCATTAGATTGAACTTTCGTAAGAGGGTACAGAATGAGGACAGACTATAGTTTCCTCTATATAATTTTTAGAGCCAAAGGTTGAAATAGTGACTCGTGGTACGTCGTACAAGTTCGCTCTACTGAACTAGTCTATAATCAGGTCACTGTGGAAGATTTTTCATAACTCTTCCTTGGAGAATCCAATTTAGATCAGACTGGTGGCATTAGAAGGAGGAAATGGGCTAATACATGTCGTAATTTCAAAACTGGATGATCCGAAAGTACAAAGATACATCAGAGACAAAATCGAGCTCCTACAAAGTGAAAAAATGTGTGTAGATTTTTTTTAAAATTTTTCTTCAGCTTGGTTTGAAAATTTATTTGAAGGAATTCAAAGGGCATAGTAGAGCATTATTATCGGTAAGTGATGCCTTGAGGAAAGAAAATGCAAACACCTAGTAAGCAACCTGAATGCTCTAGCATGACTCATGAAGAAGAGGAATAAATGCTACATGATATATCAAAATTACAAGACCAAGTGCAACAAGTGTCACTTGCGAAAATGCTAACAGAAGCTAAGATAAATGGCATGGAATCTAAGATAAAGGGTGTGGAAGCTAAGATGGACAATTTGGAGATAGATTTGAAGACAGACATGGTAGATTTGAAGACAGATTTGACAAATTTTCTACAAGAAATACTTACTAATGGTGAAAAGGTAGTAAAGGAAACTCATGATGCAAACAAAAGAAATGTTAATAATGATTTCATAGACTCTAATGTGGGATCAAAGACCCACCATATTCCAAAAATCGATATGAGGAAGTTTGATGGCAAGGATCCCGCAACATTTATATTACACGTGGAGCAATTTTTCGATCTTAATAATGTGCAAAACACACAAAAGGTACGTATTACAACTTCATATTTGGAATCAAATCAATTTGTACTGTATCAATGGCTTTACTCTCGTAAACAAATTATCACTTGGGCAATTTTTATGGAAGAATTGATAGCACATTATGAGGATACAAAAAGAAACACCTTTTTTAGCCAATTGATAAGTCTCAA
>APFE030000678.1:193314-223232 GCA_000404065.3 Pinus taeda
TCAATGGATTTTATCACAGGTTTACCCAAGTCTGAGGGAAAGAGTGTCATCATGGTGGTAGTTGATAGACTTACCAAGCATGCACACTTTTGTGCATTATCACATCCATTTCAATCCAATACAGTTTCTACTGCATTTATGGAAACAATTCAAAAGCTACATGGGAACCTAAAGATTATTGTAAGTGACATACATCCCATTTTCACTGGAGATTTTTGGACAAAATTACTTTCTTGTCTTGGTACTCAGTTAGCTCATAGCTCATCTTATCATGCTCAATCTGATGGGCAACTTGAGATAGTAAACAAATGTTTGGAAGGATATCTTCATTGCTTCGTATCTAATAAATAGACACAATGGGTGAAATGGTTGCCTCTCGCTGAATGGTGGTATAACACTTCCTTCCATATAGCAACAAAAATGACACCATTTATGGCACTTTATGGGTATCATCCACCATCCATCACATCATATTTAAGAGAAAATTCTAAGGTTTAGGCAATGGAACATCACATCGAACATCAACAACAAGTCCTCCAACTCTTAAAGGATAACCTCATGTTGGCACATAATAAAATGAAACAATAGGCATATCAAAAACGCAACGAAAGAAGTTTTGATGTAGGTGATTGGGTATTCCTACGACTACAACCATATAAGAAAATGTCCCTCAAGCAAGCTAAGAAGGATAATAAATTATCACCAAAGTATTATGGTCCGTACAAGGTGTTGCAAAAGATTGGTACTATGGCATACAAATTGGAGCTTCCTGCAGCTTCTCGATTGCACCCAATTTTCCATGTTTCATGCTTAAAGAAGGTTATAGGCAATCAACTCCCAATTCAAATAATATTGCTAGAACTTGACGAGGAAGGAAAAATTATATTGGAACCAGAAGTAGTAACAGAAACAAGAACTCGACAGCTACGAAATCGATCAATTTCGGAGTATCTTATCAAGTGGAAGAACTTATCCACTGAAGATTCCACATGGGAGGATGATAATTTTATACCGAAGTATCCAGAAGTACTCAAATGTTGAGGACAACACTTTTTTGAAGGAGAGGGGCATGTTCGGTCCCTATAATATACCCCCATTACTATTGTAGTTGTACCCCTTATTAATATTGTTGTGCCCCTATTATTCCCATATTGTTATTACTGTGCCCCATAGAATCCCTCTATTGTTACTTTTGTGGCTTTATATTATTATCATTACGTCGGCTGGGTTATATTATGACTCCTTAGACTCCTATATATAGAAAGGAGGTTTTTTCATTTGTATCATCTAAGAATTGTTCATTTATGTAATGTAAAGGTGGTTTCCCCCTTGAAGATGGTGAATTCTAGGGCGTTGATCTATCTTTTCTATCTTTTCTTGAGCTGGTTTCATAACAATACACCTCAACTAAATGGAGTTGCAGAAAGAATGAACAAGATGTCGATGGAAAGGGCAAGATGCATGCTCAGTGGTGTCGTGTTAGGACAAGAATTTTGGGCAGAGGCAGTGGAGACTACATTTTACGTGGTCAATAGATCACCTTCATCAGCATTGGAATATAAGACTCCATGAGAGGTATGGACTGGTAAGAAGCCTTCTCTTTTACATCTGAGGGTATTCGTATGTGATGCATATGTACATGTTCCAAAGGAGAAAAGAACCAAGTTGGATACTAAATCTAAAAAAGTTCATCTTTATTAGGTATAAGGATGGTTTAAAGGGTTATAAGCTTTGGAACCCAGTAAAAGGGAAGGTTGTGTACAACCGAGATGTGGTGTTCTGAGAGGTTAAATATGTTATTAAACATGAAGTCCAACCAAAGGAACCTAATAAGGTAAAGCTTGAGCTAAAGGAAGAAGAATCAGACTCTACAGTAGAGGATGAATCAGAAGATGAAGATCCACAAACTCTGAGTGTGAGAAGATTAGTTCGAGAAAGAAGGCAACTAAAAAGGTATAGTCCATCTGTTTTCTGTTCAAATTTTTCTTTATCTATTACTGATGATGATCCCAAAACTATGAAGGAAGCAGTAGATTTAGAGGATGGAAAACTCTGGAAAGAGGCCATCGTTGATGAAATGGTATCTTTGCACAAAAATGAGGCTTGGGATCTGGTGGAGTTGCCGGCTAGAAGGAAAACCCATTGGCAACAAATGGGTGTTCAAGAAGAAGAAAAATGTAGAAGGAAAGGTGGAGAAATACAAAGCTTGGTTGGTAGCAAAAGGTTATTCCCAGGTGCCAGGAATTGATTTTGGTGATATGTTTTCTCTTGTTGCCAAGGTAGCTTCTATTAGATTACATTGATCTATTGTCACTACTTTTGATTTTAAGGTAGAACAGACGGATGTGAAGACAACATTTCTTCGTGGGGATCTGGAAGAGGATATCTACATGAATCAACCTGAAGGTTTTGCAGTGAAGGGTAAGGAAGAATTGGTATGCAAGTTAAAGAAGTCTTTGTATGGGTTAAAACAATCACCAAGGATGTGGTATGAGAAATTTTATACATTTAAACAGGGACTTGGCTTCACGAGAAGCAAAGAAGATAATTGTGTGTATTTTAAATTAGTTCGTGACCATGTTATTTATCTGGTCTTATATGTGGATGATATCTTGCTGGTTGGAAATGACAAAGAAATTATCCCGGATTTGAAGACCTATTTGTCCTCCAAATTTGACATGAAAGATATTGGTGTTGCAAACTATGTTTTGGGAATGGAAATTAAAAGAGATCAGACAAAGAGGAATCTTTGGTTAAACCAGAGAAAGTATGTCAACAAAATATTGCAGAGGTTTAATATGCAGGATAGTAAACTAGTGAAGGTTCCTATTCATGTAGGTGTGAAGTTATCTGCTGAAGAGTGTCCCAAGACACAAAAAGAGGAAGAGGACATGTCCCGTGTTCCATATTCAAGTGCAGCCAGTAGCCTAATGTATGTGATGGTCTGTACTAGACCAAACATTGCACATGTAGTGGGAGTATTAGGTAGGCTTACAGTGAAAGAAGGGAAGGAGCACTAGAGAGTAGTTAAGTGGGTTTTCAGGTATTTGCGTGGCACTAGTGATTATGGTTTGTGCTACCAACGAAGACTAGGATTTGACAGAGTGTTGGATATTCGTGGCTATGTTGATGTAGAATGGGCTGGAGATCTGGATCAACGAAGATCTACAAGTGGGTATGTGTTTAACCTATTTGGAGGTGCAATTTGTTGAATGAGTAAGAAACAATCTATAGTGGCACTATCAACTACAAAGGCAGAATATATAGTAGCAACTCATGCAAGAAATGAATTAGTTTGGTTGCAGAGATTGTTTTCAAGTATGGGATTCGTACAGGGAGCTATAACGATAGACTTTGATAGCAAAAGTGCATTTTTCTTGGAAAAAAATCCTACATATCATTCAAAGACAAAGCACATTTATGTTCAGTATCAATTTGTGAGGGATATGATCGAAGACAAAAAGGTGTTTCTGGTAAAAGTGGACACTTCAAAGAATACTATAGATGCATTGAAAAAATATGTCACATTTGAGAAGTTCTCTTTGTGTAAACACCAGGTTTATTACAACCTTTATCGATTCCAAGCCAATGTTGGGAGGAGGCTTCAATGGATTTTATTACAGGTTTACCCGAGTCTGAGGGAAAGAGTGTCATCATGGTGGTAGTTAACAAACTTACCAATTATGCACACTTTTGTGCATTATCACATCCATTTAAAGCCAGTACAGTTTCTACTGCATTTATGGAAACAATTCAAAAGCTACATGGAAACCCAAAGATTATTGTAAGTGACAGAGATCCCATTTTGACTGGAAATTTTTGGACATAGTTATTTTCTTCTCTTGGTACTCAGTTAGCTCATAGCTCATCTTATCATCCTCAATCTGATGGACAAACTAAGATAGTAAACAAATGTTTGGAAGGATATCTTCGTTGCGTTTTATCTGATAAACAGACACAATGTGTCAAATGGTTGCCTCTGGCTGAATGGTGGTATAACACATCCTTCCATACAGCAACAAAAATGAGCCCATTTATGGCACTTTATGGATATCAGCCACCATCCATCACATCATATTTAAGAGAAAGTTGTAAGGTTCAACTAGTGGAACATCACATCAAACATCAACAACAAGTCATCCAACTCTTAATGGATAACCTCATGTTGGCACATAATATAATGAAACAACAGGAAGATCAACATCGCAGCGAAAGAAGTTTTGATGTAGGTAATTGGGTATTCCTATGCCTACAACCATATAAGCAAATGTCCCTCAAGCAAGCTAAGAAGGATAATAAATTATCACCAAAGTATTATGGCTCGTACAAGGTGTTCCAAAAGATTGATACTATGGCATACAAATTGGAGCTTCTCGATTACACCCAGTTTTCCATGTTTCACGTTTAAAGAAGGTTATAGGCATCAAGCTCCAAGTTCAAACAATATTGCCAGAACTTGACGAGGAAGGAAAAATTATATTGGAACCGGAAGAAGTCACAGAAAGAAGAACTCAACAGCTACAAAATCGATCAATTTCAGAGTATCTTATCAAGTGGAAGAACTTATCTACTGAAGATTCCACATGGGAGGATGAGAATTTTATACAGAAGCATCCAAAACTACTCAAGCATTAAGGACAACACTTTTTTGAGGAGAAGGGCATGTTGGGGTCCCTATAGTACTAGTGATTACCCCATTACTTATTGCATTTGTATCCTTATTAATTATTGTTTGTACCCTTATTGTCCCATATTGTTATTACTTTGCCCATAGAATCCCTCTATTGTTATTTTTGTGGCTTTATATTATTATTGTTAGGTTGGCTAGGTTATATTGTGACTCCTTAGACTCTTATATATAGAAAGGAGGTTTTTTCATTTGAATCATCCAAGAATTGTTCATTTATGTATTGTAAAGGAGGTTGCGCCCTCGAAGAGGCTAAATTCTAAGGCGTTGATGTATCTTTTCTATCTTTTTCTTGATCTGGGTTCATAACAAGCTCAAAAATCTAAGTGGTCAAACTTCTCCCAAACCAGAACAATATTTTAGTGCTTGTTGTCCTAGTTTCAATGGTGTGCACAACACTCCAATCTCAGTTTGTCTGGTCAAGTTATTGCTTCTTAATGTTTTGGCCAAAATTAGCCAAGTGGCCAAGTTTAATAAGGCGAGAAATTCACCGAGACTCAGTGAATGAAATCCATCTACCAGGACAGACAAATTTTTAGGATGGTTAATTTGTCTAGTTACCCTTATTTTCATAAAATTAAAAAATAACCAACTTTGTTTAAAAACCATAAAACTATTTAAAATGGGTGGCAAGTCAGGCCTGCCAGAACCACCAACCACACTGAACAACATTGTTGTATCTAAAAGCAAAACAAAAAATAGGTTGGTCAGTAACCACCCTTGCCGAACTCCACCAAATAAAAAGATATTATATGTATTGGGTGGGTTGCGCGGTAGTGGATTTGACTACACCTCCATAAAAATGACACATGTCACAGTTTGGAGGTGGTGGGGCTTGAACCCGCCCAGCCGGTCTGCCTGGCTCATGCCCTAGGCACCTCCATATTTCAAAATATATGATTCCAATTCCAACAAACCCTGCGACATGCAAAATAAAAATGATTGAAAAATTGTATATACTATGTGGTGTGTAGCGTGGTTTAAACCCCCGACCGTTCCCACAATTAACGACTCTCTCACCATTAGTCTAGATGACCAACTTTGTTTAATCCACCTGTCAGCTTACATAAACCTAAACTTATCATTCAATGGTAACCATGAACGAGAGGGAATGGTGACATGTCAGGACAGTTGTGGTGTAGACAATGTACACAATAGTTCCAAATTATGTTCATTCTTTTAGAGGACCAAAAGCTCCTCAATGGGGAAGAATGATCGAGATGGCTTTAGAGACACTCAAAACTAAAAGAGGAATGATAATAACTCAAAAATAAAAGTGGTTAGATTTCTCCCAAACTAGGACCAGGTCATAGTGCTCATTGCCCTGATTTCGATGGAGGGAACAACACTCGAATCTGAGTTCGTATGGTCGAGTTCAAGTTCTTGATGGTCAAAATATTGGTCAAACTTAGCGAAGTTGTTAAGTTTAACGAGGCAACAAATTCACCAAGTCCTGACGCACTCAATCCATCCACTATGATGGGTGAATTTGTAAGATGTTTAATCTTTCTATCACCATTGTTTTTAACAAATTCAAAAATGATCAAGTTTATTTAAAAACTAAAATAATATATCAAAAATAGGGGGTTTGGGCTCATTGAAACCACCCATCCCACCAAAAAACATTGTTATATTTTAAAAAAACCCAAAAAGGGTTAGTTGTTCAGCAGCCTCACCAAAACCTAACAAATAAACACATATTATATGTATTGGGCAAGCCGTCCACAAACAGACTCAACCCCACCTCCATAAAAATTGTTAGCCTTGTCTAGCTAACCCACCTCCAAGGCACCTCCAGATTTCAAAATATATTATGGTTGCTCCAACAGACCCAACCACGTTCCCTAAAAAAATACGACTGCAAAACTGTATATACTGTGTCGTGTGCACTGGTGTTTCAACCATCGACTGCTTGCATCATTAACGACTTTTCCATCATTAGGGAAAACAACCTACTTTGAGGTTAAGCCAATAAATTCATTTGTGGGTTTAATTGACATGTAAAAATTGTTTCATGGTTTTATTTAGTTACAATGTAAAAATTATAAGTATTAATAACCATGGATTAAAGTAGCACACTAACAAAAAAAAAATATCTCGCTTTAACTATCTCTCGGAAAATTAGCACGAATGGTATAGGGCATAGCTAATACTGGAGGGAGATAAATTTGTAGAAATGGTACAGGGACTAGCTAATACTAGAATAAACCATTCCTAACTTAATGGGGTGTTGAATCACCAAAGAAGTCGAAGGATGTAATGTAATAGTATTGAAGCGAAAGAGGGCTAGCTATATAACAGAGAATTCCTAATTGACACGAAAGAGTTGAGTTGGAATATTATTAATTTAAAAGTAGTATGAAGTAGTGATAAGAAAGAGAAATTCACAAAGTTGTACATATTATTATGAATTTAAAATGTATATCATATATTAATTTGAAAATTTAATAAACAGGGTAGTTGTAAGATGATAGAAGCGGGCGAAGTTTTAATGAGGCTGAGCCAATAAGTTCATTGGTGTGTTTGGCATTTAATTCACATGTTAACATTGTTTTAGGGTGGGTTTTAATTGGTTACTGATAAAAATATAAGGGTTAAGAATGATGGATTGTAGTAGCACATAACACCATACAAAGTAGGTTATATATAAAACAATCCACAGATTAAAGTTATACATATCAGGAAATATTAAAATGTCTGAGGTTAAAATAATACATGATGCACAATACATGGCATGTTATAGTGAAAGAAGACACATGTTACATGTGTGGATAGAATAAATGAATGAAAAATTAAATGTAATAGAAATTGTATGGTACGGTGAACACATCCCTTAGGCTGAATCAATACACAATATACAATATGTTATACCCAAAATGGAAAAACCCCACAGGTTAAACAAACAAAGAACACAATACAAAACAAGATATGTCCTAAACAACCATGGGTTAAACTAATAAAGAAGATGTTATACTAGAAAACCAAAAACTAAACTAATACGCACTAGATTAAATACAAATATAGAGCTATGGGAAGTGATTCAGAAACTTGATGATGCTAGAATTTAGAGGAGATAAATTGATGGAGCTAGAGCTATAGATCGATTGAAGCGATGAATAAAGACCGATTGAGGCGATGAAGAAAAAATTACATGTAATAGAAATTATTGAGAAGGTTGATTGAAGCAATGAAGAGAAAATTAAATCTAATAGAAATTATGGAGGTGGCAGTGGAGAATTAAACTAATCAAAAGGAGTGATACAGATATAGGGCCATCTCTACATACCTCAAATTGGGATTGGATTTCATTTCTTTGGCTAGGTAATTGAGTTCAACGAGGTAGGATTTGAACAAATAACACATCAACCACCTATTTCCTTCTTTCCTTCATTTCCCTGAACAAATATACAAGGTTATGAAATAGAATTAGTTCTCGCAGTAGAACAGACACTAAAATTAAATAAAATTTAATCAGACCAATCTTGAGAGATAATTGATCTCTATGAGCCCAAACAACTACTAAGAAACTCAACTACCCTTCCCTTCTGTTTCCAGCCTCCTCCTCCTCATGCAACCCACACAACCATGACCGAGTCAAACAAAAACTCGACATAGACCTAGACACGGAGATACCCAAACTCAAAACACATAGACAACGAAACACAAAAGCATTACCAGACAAGATATGGACAAAGGAGGAAGAGGATTTTGGAAAAATGATAAGAATCAATATGTATATATAGGGATTTCCCAACTTTTCTCAACAACTACAAGAGCTTGTTTTAACACCTCTAGTTCCTCTGGAATTGTAGATAAAATACCTTCTCTCTCTTCAAATGAGACTTGATACTTTTTTTTTAATTTCAAATTGAAATCATGACTCTTTGAAAATATGCTGGGTTATGTTGTTTTGGTGGCGGATCATTTTTTTTTATGGTTCTTTCCAGTAATCCTTGCTTTTTTTTCTTTCAATTAAGAGACTTGATACTTTTTTTTTAATTTCAAATTGAAATCATGACTCTTTGAAAATATGTTGGGTTATGTTGTTTTGCTGGCAGATCATTTTTTTTTTGGTTCTTTCCAGTAATTCTTGCTTATCTTTTTTCTTTCAATTGAGAGTTATGCCTTTTTAGTCCCTACCCTCCGGGCCTGGTAGGGACTATAGCAATCGGTTTTGGTCGGTTGCTATTAGTTGGACGCGAAAACCCATAAACAACGCAATACATTAACCTAAGTTTCAAGTGTATATTCCATAAATCATTTTTTTTTAACCAATACGAAATTCGCACCGCTATTCGGACCACTAAGAATTTTAACGATCTTATTTGGCCTCATATCGAGGCCATGATCTGGGAAAACTTAGGATAAATCTTGATTTAACATATGGATTCAATCAATTTTCTGAACATGTAAACTAATGCTAGCATTGCATTAGCATTAATTCACTAACATTAAATGTTAACGTGATATATCAGTGAACTTTCTAAGTTTCGCAAGTGTGCATGCATGTTGAGGTGCCCATCGGTGAAGTTGGCAGCTGGATATGTGCTGTCAAGCATAGGGGCGATGATCGCATCTTCATAAGAGCCGACCTGCGTGGGAGTCTGCCATGCCTGCAAGTTGATCAACCCGCAGTTTCGATGGAATGGAACCGGAACGACAGCTCCTCAGTCTCGGCCGGCAGCTCCTCAGTCTGAGACAGACACATCCAAAGGTACACATATACATATGCTATGTTATTCAGTTTTCGAATCCAGCTCTGCCCTATTAAAAGATTGCTCCCTTTTAAAAAAGCTATGTTCGGTAAAGAATTTAAGATCAAGTGGGATATAATAACTATTTTTACATCAAAATCAGAAGAGAGCACAAAATATAACTCACCCAAATTTTCTGAGAGAAATAACTGCTTCTGGAAACTTTGTATTTTGTAACAGAGACCTGTCAGAAAGAAGAGGCAAAACTGAAGCTCGAAGGTTGCTTTGCAAAGCCCAGTTCTTTATTTCAAATCTGAGGTATCTTCACTGCATGGTTATTCCTGTTTTTGCTTAATATGTTAGGTACTAGTATCTGGATATAATCATAACTATAGGTGTGTCTGTTAACCATTAGATATTAAAAAGCAAAATTGAAAACATTGTAATTTGCATCAGTTTTCATTTGATTCTCTAGAGTACTTGATCTTTCGATGCAATCATCTAATATTACAAATTGAATGCAGGGATGTGGTAGCTTTTGGATTGAATGCACTGAAAGCGTTACAAAATAAAGGCATGGTCACATTTGACGCACAGAATGGTGCAACATGTCTGAGAGTGGAGATATATATTTGACAAAGTTACCTGAAATAAGACCTCTTTGATAGCATTGATAATACTGAACTGATCTACTACCTGCTCTACACCTACTGTGGAGATCACTACATCCACCAACTTAATTGCCTCCAGTAGGCTTGTGTAATCGTCAAGAGATCCCTGTAGCAAATTGAATTTATTAATGTGAAACTGATCATAACATGATTACTTGATAAGATAGCAGTGGGTTTGAAAACAATTAAGAGATTAATGAGATTACCTGGACTAGAGTTATTCCTGAGGCCTTGACACATTTCAAAATAGACAATCAAGTTCAGTGTATGCACATTTCAAGACAGTGTCAAGCTCTGTCTAGACAATACTTCCATATGAACAGAAAATAGGCTTTTTTTCCATTTTTATGGAAATATGATTCCATCAAAACCCTAAGCCCCTAAATAACCGATTTCCTACACAGACATTCATGGTTTAAGCTCAAATAAACAACATTTAGCATGATAGCTTACCCGAACTGAGTAAAAGGACTTGAATAAACTTATCATCTCCATTTTATTTACAGTTTTTCAGGATGCCGAAGAAACCTGCCAGCAATGGCGAATATGCAGTTAGCTCCTCTTTCGACTAAACCTAGGGCACCCAAAATATAATGCTTTGGTCGGAAAAAAATCCCCAATTCTGGGCCAAGACCCTGATTCCGAGGACATGGCAACGCCCTCGTCTGGCGATGGTCGGGACCAAATCACTCACGACCTCCTACACGATTTTGCCTTTTGTTAATCTGCAATGCTGTCATGCATGGCCAGACAGCCACTAGCACGGCATGGCTCCGAAAGGGTATTTCTCAGTCTACATCTTTAGACGAGGTAGAGAAGGAATATGGTTTTGACTTCGCGGGACCTCTCACTCTGCCCTGCGACGTCTCTGTGTTTCGCAAGATTCTGTACACCATGAATACAGATTATGATGGCGAGGATTCTCTGAACGGGGATGACACCTGCCTAGAGCTTCTCAACGACAGGGCTCTAGACATTCTGAACTAAATTAGTGTATCTGTTATCATATCTTAGCTCGGATTGTTGGCCTTCCAATGAAATCTCCCTTTCTTTGTCTATGTGCTTTATATTGTTGTATTGTGATCAGTTGGGCCTATGGACTAAACAAACGCCGCTAAACAAGAGAGCTTACAAACAAGTCTCGACTTCACAGACAGCATGCAATGTTGATAAACAAGCACGTGGCTTGCATGCACGTAGCTTGCGTGGTTTTTTTGTGAGACTCTATAGAACTCGTATGTACTATTCTTCCTAGCTAGGAGATATTCATGTAATTTTACTTAAGTTTCAATCCCCGTGTTAATTTGAAAACCTACGGTCCTCAGAAATGGAATATTCGAAGCTTATTCTATGATGTGTTGGGAAATGGATTTTTATTGCTATTGTTTCACTTCCAGCATTATGGTGAAATTATATAAGATATTGTTTGCAATGAATTACTGTCAATTATTTTAGTATTTGTGCTTCGTGCATCCCTCTGGATTATTTTGTTTGAATTAACTCATATAGATATTCAATTATGTTACATAACAATACGTTACATCACATGTTGTGTGTATTATTGCTTGATAATTAGTTATACAAAATGTTTAGTTGGTTTTTGCTTTGTCATAAGTATTATTACTACCGCCTATATGAGTTACGTGTATTCATTACTCTATATTCAAATTCCCAATATATTTACATTAAATCATGACAGGAGATAAGGCTCCGCTAATTGGTTTACAATGTTTCGTTGGCTACTTTATTAACATCTGTTGGACATGACCTTCAACATAAATCATGTCTTATATATTGAGTATTCTGCATTATGAGGAGATATTGTTTGGTTGCTTTGTGCATCATAGCTGTGACAGTTACTATACATTAATGCTTCTAATTCCTTATCACTTACAACTATTATTTAATTGCTCCCAAAATAACCGATTCATAAGAGTTCCATCTCATATTTTCTTGCTTTCAAAATACCGGATGGTCACATGGCAGTTGAAGGCATTTGCTTTCTCATGAGCCCATCTTCAATTCCTTTCTTTAGCAACTCCGTTCTCTGCAAAAGTATTCAATGCAGGTGCAGGTGCATTAATGCATTTCCTTGCTTTCACGCCTATGCATCCAAGAAAAGGAAAAATCTGGCCTGGACATTCCGAAAATCGTCAGCTTAACTTGCCAAGAGCTTAATTCCGCTTTTGCAGTTGCTTTAACAACTCTGTTCTCTGCAGACAATTCTTCCTCTCTCTCACTCATTTTGCTTACCTCAGCGATTCTTTTCACTTGGCTATATAACCTGAACGTTCCTCGCAGTTTTGTGTCAAAGTCGACCCAAAATTTTCTTTTATTTTTCTCTATATTCCACCCTGCTGTAGCAGAAAGGTAAGCACTTCTGATGAGTCTTCGTAACATTTCGCAGACAAAGAAAAAAAACAATGCTGAGAAATGCGTGGATTAAATGTTTTACAGATGAACGACTTCATTGACTCGAAAGCAAAGAAGTGGTCAACATCTCCTTGCACTCGTTGCAAGTTCCACAGAAAGAAATGCTCAGAGAAATGCGTGCTTGCGCCTTATTTCCCGCAGAACGATCTTCAAAAATCATGCCATTTCAAAACTTCTGAAACATGACCTCAATAGTAGCCAGGATAATACTGGGGTGCTGCTGCTTGCTACTGAGGTGCTGTGTAAGCTGCTGGTGCAGGCTGTGCATAATTTTGCTGCAAGTTCGAGAGAAGGCTGCTGGTGCAGGCTGTCCATAATTTTGCTGCAAGTTCGATAGAAGGCATGCAGCAATAGACCTCAGGCAAGCGGCAAGGTCTAGAGAAGGCAGTCGAAGTTCAATGAAGGCAGTGAGGCATATAGGGGAGGCTGCTGGTGGCTGGACCAGCTAGGCAGGGACTAGCTGCCATGCAGCCTCTCTTGTTTAAATTTCAATCGAAACCATGCCTCTTTGAAAATAGGTTGGGTTGAATTTTTTTTTTGTGGCGGATGCTTTTTTTTTTTTTCCTGTGGTTATTTCCATTTATGCTTGCTTTTTTTTTCGTTTCAAATGTACATCTTTCCAAGAGGGCTTCAATTCATGGTTTTACAGTTTTTTATTTATTAAATTTAGTTAGTCATGTTATTATGGATTTGTAGTGTGTAGATTTAAATTTCATTTTAATATTTTATTTATATTTTATCATTCTCAAAACAGGGTGTTGAAAAGCTTTATGACTCGATACTTTGACCTGCATATCATATTGCATTATTTATTTTTATTTTTATCTAATAGTTATATGAAATTTATTAGATACTAATATTATTTTTTATTATTATTTTAATATGTATGTAGGATAGCAACTTGAAATTTTTTCCAAACAATCTTAATAAGTTTTAAATAATCTAAGTGAAAATGTGTGAGCCCACGTACTAATGAATCTTTAAAATGAAGGCATGGTGTTCGATCTTGATAGCAATTAGTGTTGCCACATAAAAAAAATGGGCAAGGTCTTCGATCATGACAGGAATTAGTGTGGACATATAAACAGAATGGCTAGTAAACTCAGATGAACATCACAACACTTACTTCGTGATATATTTCACATTACTAGGACTAAAAAAATCATGGAGATCTTAAAAATCATAATTAAATATAATTGTTTCTCTATTTCAAAGGTGGAATTGAGATCTCAAAAATCTACCTGGGTTGAAAAATAATTCTTAGCTTGATAGCTAAAATATTTTCAATAATGCCAAGGCTAAAATTCAATACAAGGAATTCCTCCAAATCATCAATGGTTGAATTTCAGTAGACACGAGCCTCAAGATGGTACAAATGTACTAGTTAATTATAATATTTAGATGAACGTACCCTTTTTCTTTTCGTTCGTCTCCTAAGTAATATGTAGATCTTTCTGAAGTTGTTGACCTATAAGACTATTATAGTCGATGCTAAGAGATCTAATTTGAATGCTAAAATTCAATATAAAGAAGGAATTTATCTAGATTAGAAAATGTTGATATTTGTTGGGATAATAAACCTTTAGATGTGACTTTTAGAAGTTTAGTATAAAGGAATCAACTCAACCCTTAGTTATTTTTGTGGGTGGTGGTATGAAAAATATTCTCAATGACTAGAACTTGAGAGCTAGAAATAATTGACAATGATAAGGAACATATTTTAAATAAGGATGTAATTCCCCCATATCAATACATGTTGATGTTTCTTTATAAGTAAGCGAAACTTCTATAACTAAGGGAAATATTATTCACCTTAATAATGGTGTAGAAATACATTTAATGATGTTGGTACCATTGTCACAAATAGTATAATCAAAGATGTTCCATAAAAGAATAATCATTGGTTGATATTTCTTGAAAAGTAAGGGAACCTCCTATAAGTAAGGGAAAGTTTATTGGCCTTAAAAATGGTGTAAATATTACATTTAATGAGGTTGGCACCATTGTCACAAATATTAGAAGAAAAAATGTTCTCGAGAAGAATAAGGATCTTATTAATGCTAGTGATATAGAAGTTGGTTTATATTCTTTCCATTTTTGTTTTATATTTATTTTAAAAGGTCATTAGTTATAAATGCCACTACTTAATTTTGTTTATTGATATTTTTCATTGTTCACTTAAAATATTTTCTCATATGAATCAATTATTGTGCTTTTCTTATATCTCCACCTATATACTCATCATATCAATTTTTCTAGTTGTCATAATTATTTTCAGCCTCTTTTTCCTTTTGTGCCTTCCATAAACTTTTTCTATCCATTATTGGAATAGAATTGTTGTCCATTTTACTTTTCTATGAAAGAAACTTCCTATGTTCTTTTAGAAATGTAATTGAATATTTTTTATGAAACCTAATGTATATTTAGTGGCATATGAGGCACTTAGGTGGTTGGAAATTTGTTGAACCAATTTATGTCAATGACAAGTCTATATATTTTTAGTAAATTATTATTTAGTATTTACATTTCTCAACTATCACTAATCTTCAATTTTTATAGTTAGCCCAATCAGAAACATTTTCCTATGTCTAATTTCCTAACAAGATGTCCACACTGTAGAAGGCTTGAACACATTTTTAATCACCAAGGTTTTATATCTTTCCCTCTTTCTCATGGATATTGTTCTCAATGTCCAATTTTATATGGCTTCTTGAAACCTGTGATTTTTTTTCCTACAAATATTTTTATTTGATCTCAGGTATGTGCTTAATAGTTTTCTCAAAGTATGTATTTCACCATCAACATTACAAGTCATTAAATTAAAATCATATTGATTTAGATTTATTGCATTTTCTTTTTAGCATTCATCAAAACTACTGTGGTACAACTCTAAGAGTTGATGTTAAGGAAATGAGCTCAATTTTTTATAAGAAGGTCATTTGTTTCAGTATATATTGTGGATATGATATGATTTTGGTATTGTCAAGTCCTATGTATGTGTGAACATGTTGGATGGTGGTGAAGATGTCTTTTTTGTTAGTATTTTTGCCTTTTTTGGGGGATTCATTTATTCAAAATGCTAGATGGAGTATGCAATTTTGAATGAAAATAAACAACTAAGCTACATTATTAGCCCGAAGCAACATATTTAAATAATTGATGATTTCTCTTATAAAGAATCATGGTAAAAAATAATGTTTCATGCAATGTTATATGGTTGATACTCTACAAGATTGAGGCATGATAGATTAGAAATAATTTGCTAGATAATGTTATAAGTTGGCTCAACTTTTACCATTGATCCTTGATTACTTGTAAAAAAGAAATTCTATATCATGACTACATATTTCCCTTACATGGTAACTTGGAATAATTCTTCTAGAATTTTATTATGTTGTCATGTTGAATAGTTAATGTGTTGCATTGAAGCATAATGACAAATTGCTATCTCTTTTGTGAAAAAAAGAGTTTGATAATTGTTATATCCTTTGTGTATTATTTCTGCAATCATTTCACCATCCAATTTGACATTGAGTTGAACAAAATCTATTCTAATTTTTCACAACTACTTCTACTTATAGGGTATTTGCATTCTCCTCACAATCAGTTCCTAGAATTCATCTTAGCTGCATCCCTTATTTTCTTCTTTTATGTTCTTTTTAACTTTTGAGGTGTTTTTCTTGGAAGTCTATGCTATTTCTTCAAAACATGAACAAAATATCTTTTCTCTGAAAATACAAGAAATGATTACATGTTTAACCCTTCAGTTATGCCCAGTGGGAAATTAAAATAAGAAAAAAGAGATAAAAAAATGCACCTACCTTAGTATGTCTTACCCTACGGTACTTCTTTAATTTTTAGTTATTTAAAATAGCCCAAAGAGTCAATTTTTTTGGTAAAATATCCCTAAATTAGTTTTCATGAAATTTTTGTGATACATGAAATGTTACATATTGAGCACTTTGGCAATGCATGATGGAAAATTCAAACCTAAGAAAAACTAATAAAAAGACGTATACTAGTATCCCTTACTTGATGGTCCCAATATTGATTTTTACTATGTTTGAACGAGCCTCGAGGAGGAGTTTTCAGTAAAATATATGTGAATTAGATTCCATGAACTTAAAATCTTTTGGAATTTTGTAGATTGTCACACCCTTTGTTTTTAATTTACCTTCAAGCATGGTATTGGAACCGAATTTTATTTATAGCTTGAGGGGTAGAGAAGGAAGCTTTATTGCTTAATTGTCTAGATTTCTTTATTGCAAATATTTTTTTTCTTTCATATATCATATATTTAAAAAGGAAAAAAACAATTAAAAATGGGGGGTGGTTCAGGCTCGCCAGAACCACCCACCGCCCACCCCACTGAACAACATTTTCATATTCAAAAAACAAACCAAGAAAGGGTCGGAGGGTCACCACTCATGCTAAACCCCACCAAATAAAAACATATTATATGTATTGGGTGAGCCACGCACTAGTTAACTCAACCCCAGCTCCATAAAATTGACACATGGTATAGTTTGGAGGTAGTACGGTTTGAACCTGCCAAGAGGGACCCACTAGACCACCTCCTGGGTGCCTCTACATTTCAAAATATATGACGCAAGTTACAGCAGACCCAACCACACGTAAAAAAACAACACAACTACAAAATTGTATTTACTATGTGGGGTGAGGCGAGTTTCGAACCCACAACCATTCCCACCATTAACGACTTTTCCAATGTTAGGCTAAACAACTAGCTTTGTTTAATCTGCTCGTAAACTTACATATAAACTTGAACTTTCCATTCAATGATGGATTTGAAGGAGAAGCAAGGGTGACCTGTCAGGACACCTGTGGTGCAAATAATATAGAAAATAGTTTCAAATTATGTTCATGCTTTTGGAGGACCAAAAGCGCCTCGGTGGGATGGAATGGTCCAGGTGGCTAGAGATATGATCAATTTTCTTTTCATCATTCATGAAAACTTTTGTGATACAACTCTAGGAGTTGATGTTATGGAAATGAGGTTAGTTTGTTATATGAAGATTGTTTGTCTTGGTACATGTTGTGTATATGATATGATTTTGGTATTGGAAAGTCCTATGTATGCATGAGCATGTTGGATGGTGGTGAAGATGTCTTGTTTTCTAGTATTTTCCCTTTTATTGGGGTATTCATTTATTTGAAATGCTAGTTGGAGCATGAAATTTTGAATGAAAACAAACAACTAAGCTACATTATTATCCCGAGGAACCATCTTTCAATAATTGATGATTTCCCTTATAATGAATCATGGTAAAAAATAGTGTTGCGTGCAATGCTCTTAGGTTCATACTCCACCATATTGAGGCATGATAGATTACAAATAATTTTCTAGATAATGTTATAATTTGGTTCAAATTTTATCTTTGATCATTGATTAGTTGTAACAAAAATTTCTATATCGTGACTACATATTTCCTTTCCATGGCAACCTGGAATAATTCTTGCAAAATTTTATTATGTTTTCATGTTCAGTAGTTAATGTGTTGCATTGAAGCATAACGATAAATTTTTATCTCATTTTGTGAAAATAAGAGTTCCATACTTGGTAAATCCTTTGTGTATTATTTCTTCAATCATTTCACCATACAGTTTAAAAGTGAGTTGAAGAGAATCTATTCTCTTTTGTCTCAACTACTTTTAATTACAAGGTATTTGTGTTGTCCTCACAATTAGTTCCCAGAATTCATCTTAGGTGCATCCCTTATTTTCTTATTTTAGGTTCTTTTTAACTTTTGAGGTGTTTTCTTCACTAGCCTATGTTCCTTCTTCAAAACACGAACAAAATAAATTTTCTCTAAAAATAGAAGAAATGATTACATGTTTAACCCTTTAGTTATGCCCAATGGGAAATTCAAAAGAAATAAAAAAGAAATAAAAAAATCACCTTAGTATGTCTTACCCTATGGTACTTATTTTTATTCTTAGTTGTTTTAAATAGCCCAAAGAGTCGGATTTTTTTGGTAAAATATCCGTAGGTTAGTTTTCACGAAAATTTTGTGATAGATGAAATGGTTACAGATTTAGCAATTTGGTTATGCATGATCAAAAATTCAAACCTAAGAAAAACTAATAAAAATACATCAACTAGTAGACCTTATGCGATGGAACCAATTTTAATTTTCACTATGTTTGAAAGAGCCTTGAGGAGGAGTTTTCACTAAAATGTCTGTGAATTAGTTTCCATGAAATTAGTATCTTTTGGAAGTTTGTATATTGTCACACCTTTTTTTCAATTTACCTTCAAACATGGTATTCAAATAGAAGTTTATTTGCAGTTCTAGGGATAGAGAAGGAAACATTATTTTTTACTTGTCTAGATTTATTTATTTCAAATATTGTTTGATTTTCATATACCATTTTTTTTGTTTAGATTACGTTTGTTTCTTCTCATTATATGCTAATAGCTAGATATTTGTGAAGAAACTTTATACAAAGAGTTAGGGTATTAATTCGTTGGAAATACAATAACTCTAAACGTAGTGAGTCCTAGCATTATTGGCAATTTGAAAGTCAACATTCAACACTAAAATTTGTTGCAAATAAATTGGAGGGTGGGTGGGCTTTAATTGATTAATTATACAAAACCATTGTACGTGTCATTTGCCACCTCATATTAGAGGCGGGATCAAAATATTTATTGATATTTTCAATAGAAAAATCATAATTTTGAGGTAGAGAGATCAGACAACATTGATAAGATCAAGGAAAATATTTGACATCAGGGCATACATATTTCCTAGAGATGTTTGATATTTGTAGCAAGCAACTAGAGCATGATTGTTTCTTAGGTGATTATAACATCTAAAATGAATCAAATCTTCACCTGGTTTTGTGTTTGAGAGATAAAATCCATATCTCAGTCAAAACTATAATTAGGAAGACAATTTCTCTTAAAGTTGAGAGGCTTGATACCATTAACAAAGCTGAGGGAAATGTTCAAGACAAGGAAAAATTTTATTGAGATCATCAAAGGTTGATCTCTATTAGAATGTTTGACATCAAGAGATTGAATAGTGATCTCAGAAGAGTACTAATCCAGGTGGATCTATAGATGCTCAGAAGTCAAATAGGACTCATAATAGCTCAAAAATTAAAGTGGTTGGATTTATCCCAAACTAGGACAAGATCATAGTGCTCATGGCCCTGATTCCAACCATCTGGGCAACACTCGAATTCGAGCTCATCTGGTCAAGTTATTTTTAATCAATGTTTTGGCTAAACATGGCCAAGTGGACAAGCTTAAAGAAGTGAAAAATTCATTGAGACCCGTAGAACAGAATTCATTTACCGGGATGGGAAGATTTATAGGATGGTCAATTTTTCTAATTATCCTTATTTTCAGAAAGAAATAATTACCAAGCTTGTTTTAATTTTTTTTTATTAAAAATGGCGGGTGGGTTGGGTCTGCCAGAACCGCCCACACCACCGAACAACATTGTTATCTTTAAACAGAAAACCAAAAAGGGGAGACAAGTCACTAGTCCCTCCAAACGCCACCAGATAAAAATATATTGTATTTATCGGGTGAGCCACGCATTGGTTGACTCGACCCCACCTCCATAAAAGTGACACATGGTGCAATTTGGAGGAGGTAGGGCTTGAACCTATCTAGTCGGTCCATCCAAATCACCTCTTGGGTGCCTCCACATTTTGAAATATATGACACTAGTTCCAACAGATCTAACCACATGTAAAAAAAACACAACTACAAAACTGTATATACTATGTGGTGTGTGATGGGGTTTGAACCCTCAACCATTCACACCATTAACGACTCTACCACCATTAGGCCAAAGAACCAACTTTGTTAAATCCACTCATAAATTTACATATAAAACTAAACTTTTCATTCAACCATGAATTTGAAGGAGAAAGAAGGGTGACCTATCATGACACTTGTGGTGCAAAAGGTGTACACTAGTTTGAAATTATGTTCATGATTTTTGAGGACCAAAAGCTCCTCAATGGGGAGGAATGATCGAAGTGGCTCTAGAGATGCTCAAAATTCAAAGAGGACTCATAATAGATCAAACATCAAAGTAGAAATACCTTCGAATCTGAGTTCGTATGGTGAAGGTGAAGTTATTGCTACTCAAATTTTTGGTCAAAGTTAGCAAAGATTCCAAGTTTAACGAGGTGACAAATACACTAAGACATGATTCATGGAATCTATCCTCTGTGATGTGTGAAATTTTAGGATGCTTGTTTTTTCTAATAACCCTTATTTTCTGCAAATTCAAAAGTGATTAATTTTGTTTAAAAAATATTTTTTTTTATGAAAAATGGGGGCGGGCCAAGCCCACCTGACCTACCCACCCCACAAACAACAATGTTGAATTTTAAAAAACCCAAAAAGGGTTTGCGGGTCACCACCCCTACGAAACCCTACCAAATAAACACATATTATACGTATTGGGAAGACTGCCCATTGGTGGACCCAACCTCACCTCCATAAAAACAACACACAACGTAGTTTGGAGGTGGTAGGGCTTGAGCCTGCCCAACTGGTCCAGCTAGACTACTTCTTGGGTGCCTCAAAATTTCAAAATATATGATAGAAGCTCGAACAAACGCAACCATGTGCCACAAAAAAATACAACTACAAAACTTTATATACTATGTGGGTTGTACTGGCATTTGAACCCTCAATTGCTCCCACCATTAACGACTCATCCACTGTTAGGCCAAATGACCTACCTTGTTTAATTCACCCATAAACTTACATATAAAATTGAACTTCCCATTTGACAACAAACATGGAAGAGTGGACGAAGGAACCAAGAGTGAACAGATGTTGTGAACCCTAAACATGGAGAATCTTAATATTTTTAAAGGATTCCCTTAAGGGCCAGAGGTGCTAGTGACATAATTCGATAAGTGGACAATCATCTTTGCACATTTCCTCACCAGGAGAGAAATCTTGTAGTCATAATCTCCATTTGAGCAGTAGAAATGTAGGTGTCGAGTAGCAAGGAATCTTTGGAGAATGTTGTTGAATCATAAAGATTCTCTTAGACACTGATTTTTTAGAGAGGTAGAATGTTGTCCACTTTATAGTCACTTTTCACAAAATCTCACAATGAGCATAGTGGTGTGCTCAAAATATTCATCCAAGAAGCGCATTTCATGACCATCTTCATGAAGGAAACTTTAGGGGAATCTTCAAGATTGCCAAGGGTAAAAAATTTGACAATGTCAGAACTGGACAAGTTTACAATCGATTTTACCCCACCCATCTCCAAGAATTGAGTGGTGAAAACCATTTGAGCAGCTGAACTTTTCATTTCTTTTCCATATTCAAAAGTGGTGGTATATGATGTAGGTTTGCAATGTCTTTCTTATTGATTTACTGAGTTGATGTCTTTATTAATGAGATCCCTAATTACGATTATGTTGAGGGATACATTTTCCTACATCATGTGAGATTTGTTTTTCTTGTCATGCTGAAGCAGGACCCATTTAAGTGAGATTTATTGTAGAGAGAACACCTCATGTAGAGATACACAAATCAAGGTTGAGGGTATTTTTCCTTGGAATGAAAAGGAGCGTACTATGTTCTCATCATCATGTTGTGACATTAATGAAGTGACCTCCACTCTCTTGACATTGGGCCCAAAGATGTAACCCAAAATGAGTGAACTCCATTATCAATGTGTTTTCGTTCTTTTATTTGATGATTTTTATTATGTTTCCTATTCTTTACAATATCTACAAGTGGTATATCATGATCTTTTAAATGCAATATTCTTAACATCATAGAAGTAAAAGATCTTGGATAATTTTGGTAGCTGAAGGGATTCAGATCAAATACAGACTGTTAACGATGAAATCATGGTTCTTGTTAGTATTTGGGACATAAAGGTCATTATATTGACTAAGAAACCCAAGATGAAGCTTTCTAATCGGAATTTATTCAAAATTCTATTTGGAGTATCTAATTTTGAATTAAAATGAGAAACTAAGCTACATTACCCTGAGGCAACATGTTTCAATAATCAATCATTTCTGTTATAATTTATAAAAATTAATGCTAAAAAACATCATTGCATACTATGCTATTAGGTTAACACTTTGTAATATTGAGGCATGATATATTAAAAATAATTTAAAACCTTTTACCATGTAGATAAAGTACAATACTTGGTAATTTAACACAATTTGCTACGTAGCCATTTAAGTTGGTTCAACTTGTATCTTTGCTCATTGATTAGTTGTAACAAAAATTTCTATGTCATGACAACATATTTCCCTTACATGGCATAACCTGGAATCATTCTTGTGGAATTTTGTTATGTTGTCATCTTCAATAGTTAATTTGATGCATTGAAGCATTATGATGAGATGTTATTTTGTGTTTTCTGAACAACAATTGTATACTTTGTATATCCTTTGCATTTTATTTTTTAATTTATTTCAACGCCTAATTTGACATTGAGTTGAAGTGAATCTATTGTAATTTGCCACAATTGCTTTTACATATAAGGTATGGTAATCATATACATATTTTGGTGTTGTATTCACAATTAGTTGTTGGAATATTTACATACATTGTTTCTTTTCTTATTTGAGTTTATTTTTTATTATTGAGTTGTTTTCATTACAAGTCCATGCTCTTTCTATAAAACATGAACAAATTATTATTATTATTATTATTTTCCTGAAAATAGAAAAATTATTATATGTTTAGCCCTTCAGTTATGCCCGATGAAATTCAAAACAAGAAAAACGTAATAAAATAAACCACCTTAATATATCTTCCCTAATGGTACTTATTTTATTTTTTATTTGTTTGAGAGCCCGAAGAGTAGGAATTTTCAGTGAAACATCCCTAAATTAGATTTCATGAAAAGTTTGAAATACATGAAATGGTTATAGATTTATCACTTTGTCCATATGTGATGGAAAATTCAAACATAAGAAAAACTAAGAAAAATAGATATCCTAGTATGCCTTACTCATTGGTACTAGTTTTAATTCTTATTGTGTTTGAAATAGCCTCAAGATGGAGGAGTTTTTAGTAAAATATCCTTCAACTAGTTTTCATGAACTTAATATATTTTGGAACTTTGTAGATTATCACACCTTTTGTTTTCTGAATCTACCTTCAAACATGATATTTGAATCATAGTTTATTTTAGTTCTAGGGATATAGAAGGAAAACTTATGTCTGTCTTATCTAGATTTCTTTGTCACAACCATTTTTGTTTTTACATATGCCATTTTTTGTTTTGTTTAGGTTACTTTTATTTCTTATCATTAGTTTCTAGTGACTAGATATTTGAGAGGACATTTTCTAGAAAGAGTTGGGGAATTAATTCACTAGAAATACTATAATTCTAAATGTAGAGAGTTCTAGCATAATTGGCAATGTGAAAGTAAAGTTTCAACACTAAAATTTGTTTGAAAGAAATTGGAGGGTGGATGGGCCTTCATTAAATATAAAATATAATTATATGCAAAATTTCCTACCTAATCTTAGAGGTGGTATACAATTATTATTGAAATTATAAATAGAAAAACCATAATTTTGAGGTCGAGAGCTCAAACACCATTGATAATCTCAAGGAAATTGTTTGACATGAGGGCATATATCTTCATGATCATATAGAGAGAAAATAATATGTCTTACTGTGTTTTGTGGTTTCGGGTAATTTTCCGAAAGCTAAACTCATTAAGTTTTCAAACCTTTCAATTGTAACCTCAAAAGTCACAAATTTAACCAAAGTTCATTTGATAGATCAAATTTCAAACAAGAAATATAGCATATATATTCACATTCCTTAGATCTCAAGTAAATGGGTTCGTAATGAAACCAAAAGAGAAAAAAAAACTCAAATTATGAATGGATTATACACGTAGAGAAGAAACAATGGACATGAATCAAATGTTTAAGAGTTGAATTGTTAATCCCTTATATTTTGACATAATAATAAGACACTAACGAACAATGCACAAATTTAGAAGAAAAAGACATCTTAAAGAAAGAAGAATATATGTGATTCATTTTGAAAGACAAATCAGGCTATCATAACTTATCATAATTGCAGTAATTATCCATAATATAATACAAGTTTCTATAAGTTCTCATACTTCCACAATATAAGACCAATTATTTTTGTTTTTTTACATTAGTAACAAATATGAAAGAAAAAATAAAAAATGATTTATGATGCAAAAAATTGACTTTGAGTGGATACGATTTATTGGCACATGGAGATTAATTATCTCTTATAAATTCCATGAAACAAACTTTATGTTATTTGAATATTTATTTCTCATCTTTGCTCTACTTCAAGAACTAATTCTATTTCATTACGTTGTATTTTTTGTGTGTGTCATAAATTGTTTAACAATCTAAAGGAGGAAATAATTAAAAATCTAAATGGGGAATGAATGAAAGGCTGATGTTGTAGACTAATGAATGAGGAGAAAGTTCATTATAATTTGTATCATCCAAAACCTACCTAGCTAAAGAAATGAAATAACTAATCTGAATTCCAGTTGTGTGTGTATCATACACCTCTCCTAAACATGTTGCTTTAGCCATTTTTAAATGGGTTTAAGGGTATCCTTCTTTAATAATTCCAACCTGAATTGTCCACCATTTCTATTAAATTTAATTTTCCAATCATTGCTTCAATGCTCCCATGTGCACATGTTCGTGACTCTAGCTTAACCAATTTATGGACATGCCAAGCATCATTGGCTTTTTGCATGATATCTCATAGCTTCATGTTTTTTCATGTTATGAGACCCTATGGGGAAATAAAAGGGATGCTTCACCATAATCTTGTGGATGAAATCCATCATAGTAAGTCATACGTTTATATATAATAATTTCAGCTTTTCATGACCCATGTGGAATAAATCTTTAGAGAATTTAATGCAAATATCTCTTATTTATATTGATAATAATAACAATAATCTAATTTCAAGGTCATGGTCAAGCCTAGATACCAAATTGATGTATGTGATAACCTCTTTTGTGTGACAAAGGACCTACTTTCATGTGGAAATTTGATTTCTAAAATCTATGAAGGTGTACATACTCGGCATCTAGATTTAAACATGTGGTCTCATATGATGAAGCACATGTTCTTAACAATTAAGCCTGCTCAATCTATAAACTTCCCCTCTTTATAGAAATCTTGCAATTATGTAATTTAGCAATATGACTACTCAAATGCTATACAACAACTACAAGGTTCGCATGGTTTCAATTCAAGTTAGTAACTCTCTTGAGATTGTTTTAGAATCACCCTAAGGGCCTAATTTTTTTTTTTCTGGTGGGCATGGGAAAAATAATCTTTTGGAAGTGTCATCTAGTATCCCATTTTCATTTGAGATCATTTCATTTTCATATTAATGGAAATGAGCATGTATTATAACCATTCATATATTTTTGATATTGTTGTTCAAAATGAAAAATATTTGATAAATACTACTATTTTTATGTTGCATAATTATTGGAAGGACTTCAGAAACAACTATATTATTTAAATAAATTATCTTTTTATTTTATGGGCTAAGAAGAGCCTAAGATGGATTCAACTCTAGAATGGAATGGAAGAACAATTTTCTTACTAATGGGTTTCTATTAGTAGAATTGTATGACACTAGACACATTGCTTTGTTATTTCAATTTGTCTTTCATTGTATTATATATTAAATTTAATAACAGGGAAAAAATCAATTTAATATGGTGTATGTAACATTTTACAAATTATATTTTTTAGAATGTGATATTTCATGTTGGAAAAATATTACTTTTTTTCATTCGACATTTGAAGAAGAAGTATGTCTTTCATTTTCATTATATTGACTTTATTTTACATTGTGTATGTACTATTTTACAAATTAGGTTGGATAAAATGCAATTATACATTAAAATGACATAATTCTCTTATCTTTTTTATTTTGGCATATGGAGATAATAATTAGGTCTTTCATTTTTTATTATATTATTAATTTAATATGCAACAAATAGATAATTTAATATGGTTGATGTGTCATTCTAATAAATTATACTTACTTATAAAGGATATGTTTTATATTGGAAAAAATGTTCCTGTAGATTAAAATTTCATAATTCTTGTTATATATATGTATATATATTTTATTAAATATGAAGAATAATTATACATGATAGATGAGTGTTACATAAAATTGATTATTATACTTGCATGCTTTCATTGTATATGTTGAAATCTTGCAAACACATTGTATCAAGTGATTAATAGTAAATGTAGCTAATAATGTTTTGCTCTTAAAATTACTTATACTAGCTCAATTGGAAAACTATTGTTGGAAATAATACTTAGAGGGGGATGAATCAGTATTATCAAGGAAATTATTCCTTTTTCAAAACAACTGATATACGCTACTTCAGTTTAATTAACCTGCGTATATACGCGATTATGCAGAAGTAAACCAACGTATACAAAGTAAGCTTTTACTTTACTTAATCTTTCTGATGATGATTGTTAATCTATGATGTAGAATCAAAAAATAGTAACCAGAGACAATAAAACAGAGTAGAGAAACAGTCACACACAAGAACACAAGATATAAGGTGGAAACCCAATGTGGTTGAAAACCACCTGCTGCAATTCCTCTCTATCTTCTTTTCAATTAGAAACTTCTTTTACAATATACTGGTGCAGTATTTTTACCAGTATGTAGGCTGCAACCTGCAGAGAGCTACAACCCTCTCTCATTTTCCAAGCTCTCCTGGAAGGGAGCTACAACCCCCTTTGCTCTTGCACTAGCCAAGATACTAGTACGTAGGTGCTGGCCTACAGAAGACTACAATCTTCTCTTTCTTCCAGGGACCATGTTTCATCAATTTTCAAACTCGATCCATGAACGTCAATCAATAACCAATATCATTTTCATAAATTAGATCTGAATCAAGTAGATATTCTCCTTACAGCTGTACCCAAAACACAGTACCAGAAACCAGAACTCAGAAAACAGTAGCAATAGTCAGAAGCAGCTAAATCACAACTTAGATTATATACGCTATTTCAACAACCTGAAACTAGCGTGCATACGCTTCTGCGTATGGAACAACCTGTGTATCCACCCCTTTACTTCACTGAAACTGCGTGTATACGCGTCTTCGCCTTACTGAACCTGTGTACAGATCTTACGAAGGATAATTCACTCTTTCAACTATTCAATCATTAATTAACCCAGATTACCAGATAGATCAAGCAAGCGTCACATCTAGAAGATCAGAATCATACAAAGATACTATCATTCAAGCTTAAAGATTATGACCCATGAATAGAACTTATCCTTCCTTTTACGCTAAAGTTCCTCCTTCCTTCTGATCCAAATCTGCATCACCACCCAATATACCAGCTCTAGCACTTTTTCAGATCTTCGATTATAATTCGGATTAGTGATTTGTCACAAGATCTCCTTCCTCTTTTATAGCCTTAAGCCTTCCCAAATACCATGGTCCAAAAACATAACATTCCAATACCATGAACCCAAAACTAGGGATCAACACATCTGACAAGACACCATGGTCCAAAACAAAGGCTCAAGCTCCAAGATATAACTGCCAAGGACCAAAAGAATGATCCCCAACATATATGCACTTTTGTAATGTATAACCCGCGTGTATACGCGCCCTCGTCTAGATGAACCTGCATATATGTCTTTTTCTACTTTCTAAGTACCTGAACTGAGATCTGATGCCAAAGAAGGTTGCCATCAAGGACAACCCTGTGCCATAGCTCCAAACCTATGCGATAATGCCAACAATCTCCCCCTTTGGACTTGATGGCAACACCAAGATCATTCTCCCCCTTTGTCATCAAGGGCAAAGGGTTTTGCTCCCCCTGAGTACATGCTGAAATCTCTGTCCTGCTTTGTTGACCATGCTCCCCCTGGGTGTAGGCAAGATCTGCAAAAGGATGTTCTTTAAGAAGAACCAAGACTTATGTAACAATACAAGACCTTCCGATCACCAAAAGACTTAATACATACATCCATCACCCAACCAAGTGGGGATCATCCATCCAACCGAGTGGAATACATCAGAAATTTACATATGATGACCAAGTACATTAAATCTTCATCCCAGGCGTAGTGGGGAAACCAATATAGGCCGTTACATGACCTTGACACCATATAAGAAAGAGATACATGACATAGACACGAATATTTAAAACATGAAAAAGTCATCAACTATCATTCATCATTCAGATCAGCAACCAAGATTTCCTTCTGTTCGCCCTCTGCCTTTGTTCCACCTGAAATCAACAACAGCTATGAACGCGAACCAAAAGCTTCTAGAATAATGCCAACAATGCATTATTAGAAGATTATCTCCTCCCCCTGAACCTGTGCCGAATGTTCTCTTGTCAGACCCACTTCAGAATATCTTCAACCAGAGCCTGCTTCTTCTGATATCCATCAAGCCTCCATATACGCGACTTTCTCTATACAAACCAGCGTATGTACGCGGATACACCTTATTCAACATGCGTACACCCATTGTTCTCTGAAACTGATAAGATTTAATAGCAAGATGATACATCAAAAACTCCCAGCTTCTGTCTCATATATTCAAAAGTTTCCCTGGGCAGAGATTTAGTGAAAATGTCAGCAACTTGTTCCTTAGAAGGAACATACTCCAATTTGACCTTTTGTTCCAACACTTGTTCCCGAAGAAAGTGATACTTGATTGGTATATGCTTGGTCTTTGAATGCATGACAGGATTTTTTGAAATGTTGATTGCACTTGTGTTATCACATAAGATGGGGATAGGTGGTGTACAAGTGATTTGAAAATCCTGCAAGGTCTGCATCATCCAAAGGAGTTGAGTGCAACAAGATGTAGCTGCCACATATTCGCCTTCAGCTCTATATAAGGCAATCAAACTCTATTTATTTCTAAACCAGGATACTAATCTGGAACCCATAAAGAATGCTCCACCACTTGTGCTCTTCCTGTCATCCACGCTTCCGGCCCAATCTGCATCTGTATAAGCATGAAGTGTGAGATCTGTATCTCTAGGATAGCATAAGCCATAGTTTTCAGTCCCTTGAAGATATTTGAAAATTCTCTTCACTGCTTGAAGGTGAGTTTCCTTTGGATTTGCCTGAAAACTCCCAACTATTCCCACTGCATGCATGATGTCTGGTCGGGTACTTGTCAAATAAAGTAGACTTCCAATCATGGATCTATAGGTTGGCTGATGAACGCCTGCTGATTCATAATTTGCACTAAGACTGCATCCTGTAACCATGGGGGTACATACTGGTTCCGCATCTTCCATGCCATACTTCTTCAGAATCTGCTTGAGGTACTTGGTTTGAGATAAGAAGATACCGCCTTCATTCTGTTGGATTTGCAATCCAAGAAAGTATGTCAGTTCTCCA